>JANHGB010016609.1:0-70982 GCA_026283785.1 Coracopsis vasa
GCCAGGGATGGAGCATTCACAACTTCCCTGGGCAACCCATTCCAGTGCCTCATCACCCTCACAGTAAAGAACTTCTTATATCCAATCTAAACTTCATCTGTTTAAGTTTTAACCTGTTACCCCTTGTTCTATCACTACAGTCCCTGATGAAGAGTCCCTCCCTAGCATCCCTATAGCCCCCCTTCAGATACTGGAAGGCTGCTATGAGGTCTGAGATGTTTTAATCTGGATTGAACATCAGATTTGCTTCAAGTTGCATATGTATTTCTTAATGTCTTTAGCCTAACCGTTTCTTTGTAAGAAAGAACTGCATTGGCTATTAACAAAAAAGTCTGCAGAAAGAGAGTACCTGACCAAGTTTCAGAAAATTTAGAGTCCAAAAAGAGCAGATCTCTATTTCTATTTAGAAATTGGCTCAAATTGGAAAATTCTTGATTTTTTAAAAAGTATGCAAGGAAGTGGAAGAACTGACAACAGAGGGAAATTATTTAACTTTTGCGCATCAGTTCCGGTTTGGAGGTGTTCCTTTCTGTCCCATTGCACAGGCCAAATTCTGCTTCAGAGGGAACTTTTTTTGGATTCAGAAAAGTGAGGTGGCGAAGATGCCAAATGCTGACTGTGGTAGACAGGTGATTATGGACTGAGCTGTCTTTCAGTTGCCATATGCAATCAGTTTTGGTCAGGATTTGAACTGGTCACTCACATCCAGAGTTTCTGGGAGCTGCCAGTCGAACTCAATAAAAAACTCTGTGTTTGGTTTTGCTTCCTTAATACAATGTGCACAGCCAAGTTTGAAATTTTATGCAATATCAGGAAGCTGTTTTGTTCAGGTGTTCAAGCTGCACTGCTTTAGTTTTTTAAATTGTTAGTGTTTTATATCTTCTATAGTAGTATACAAAATCTAAAATCTGAATTAATGAAATGCAGATTCTAATAGCAAGACAAATAGGCCCTCCGTGAAGGTAGTTATTTTTTATCAGACTTTTCAACCTTCAGCACAAGTTTTCCGTTCTCTGTTTTCTTCATTTTCTGGTCCTGTTATCACCTCTCTGTGCTGCTCTGTTCTGTCTCCTTTTACCCTGGGCCATTTCATTTGTACTGTTCTCCAAGTCTCTGCAATTGAGAAGGAATAGAGCCTTCCACAAACATTATTTTCTCCTATAGCTGCTGTTCCCTGAAGCACAATATGCCTCATATATATTCCTTTCCATTCTGCATGTGCCATTACCCATGATGACAGCAGTACTGGATTGCATACATATAATGTTCTATAACTTGTTCCAGCTGAAGCTCTGTATCAGCTGATATTTTGGACTTTTCCAGACTGATAGGCCAACTTCCTTCAGGGCTTCCCTTTAATTCTGATGCCTCCTCCATCCCCAGCAAGGTGCTCCCTTCCATGTCCTTTCTCTGTTGCAGAACTGATGAACTCTGCTCCTTCTAGTCCTGGAGGTAAACACCACTGCAGGGATGCGCCTGCAGGATGGGGTCCTCCTGCTCCCATCCTTCAGCTTACAGTGTGTCTGATGATGCTCTTTGCTCTGTACTATGGCCAAAAAAGAGGTGCATATTGCAGACTAAACCAGAAAGTGGACCACTATGGTTCAGTTGCATTAGTGTAACCACCAGTAGCAGAATCTGACTCATATTAAGCACACCCGTGCACATGTCCTCATGCAGAAAGTCAATGTTCACAATGTTCTCATGTGCACCATTATCAATCGCTACTCTGAAATCAAACAATTGTGGCATATCCTTCTTATCTAATTCACATATTTTGTTCCCTCTTTGTAGAAGAACTTGCGAAAAATGTTCGTGAACAGGAAAAGGAACAAAGCAGAAATTCCACAGATGCACAGTTACAGGAAGAGACAACAAGGACACAAAATGAGAGTAGTCAGGGAAGCGATGATACGACCTGTCCTCCCAGATCCGTGCACCTACAAGTAGTCTCTTTGGACACTCCTGTGAGTGATGAATCCAACTCAGAAAAGTGCACTAACTCTGATCCGAATCAGAAAGATCTCACCGATGCCCAGCAAGAAACACAGAATACAGACCCACTGAATGGTAATACTTCATCACAGAGCACCAGTCAATCTAATGAAGCTGTCCAGGGTGAAGCAGCAGCACCGTCTGATATCTCCATGTCAAATCATAGGCAGTAATGTGAAATACTGAAATAAGGTGTTGTGCAAACCCCCGGCATACGACAGTTTCTTCAGGCATGTGTAAAAACAGCATGGTATTAGTGTCCTAAAACCATTGAATAAAAGCTGTTTGATGTCAAAAAATGTCATCTCCTTGATATGAACAAGTTGGTGTCTAATAGAAAATCTTTTACATAAAATACCAAGACTTTTAGTTGAATTGGGAGAATGATTTTAAAGTAATTCAAAGATACTCATTTGTAATTAAATAGGAGTTTGTTATTGGAGAATGAGGTAAACTTTCAAAACAGAATTATCTAACATTTTCTCTTTGAATAGGTAATTATTCTTATGCTATTAAAATACCCTCACACCCTTAGTTTAGGCACCTAATATGATTATTATTTTTTAAAACACATCCATTTACTAAATGTAATGTGAATTTTAGAGTTAATTTTAAGTAGATGGAATTTACTAACTGTAGTAGAATGGGACTATGTCATTCTCTTAATCCAAAAGATCAGTCTCCTGACTGTAGTTTGCAGGACAAGGGGAGCACCCAGAAAACCGTTATAGTGTCAGAATATTGTTTTAGGACGTAAGCATTTTATCATAAGCTGGCTATGTTTTAGTATCTGGTGATTGTAAGTCAGTATCAAGGGCAAGATGCCCAAGCAATATCAAAGTAAGAGAAAGACTTTTTAATTTTATTTTCTCAATTTGCTTATTGTTAGAATAAGCTTTGAGGTATTAGGGTAGTAAGAATAATCCAGGCATATAATGATGCTTCTTTTCCTTACTTCTAATTAAAATGCTAAACTCATTAATGCTTTTATGACAGCGAGCCTTGCAATATTGTGCCAGAAGTATGGCATTGTCTGAGCAGCAACACTGAAGTGCTTATAAGGCTTAGCTTAGACATAAGTATATGACTTGGCATATTTCTCAAGAATACTTTTTATGGAGAACTCCCACTTATTTTACAGTTCCACATTCCAATGCTCCACGCTTTTATTGTTGATGGGTTTTTTTTTCCATCAGAAATAACAGATGGTGAATTTAGGGTCCTAAATCAAAATATTTACACTAAAATTAATTTCACAGCATTTGAAGTTGTGTAATAACTGACATATTTGTCTTTTGATAAGTATATTTGCACCAATTTTTGTATTAAAGCCCAACTTGCAATATCAGTGCCTTAGAAAAGTTTCCCATCTCCTGGAGGAGGAACAGAGTAGGAAAAGCTGCATCTTACATCTTTCAAACTGTGCGCAAGGCAGTTGTGGTGTCCTGAGGAACTTTAGATGGCTAACCAACAAAAAAAGTGCTGTTTGATAGGTCATATACAACTCAGCATGCAGTTGGTGCACTCAGTTGCCTTGTCGATCTTTACATTCCACATTTTCTATGAGAACAGAGATTTCTTATTTTAGAAAAAGCTAATTTGTTTTCTAAGGCAAGGAATTTTCTACAGATGAAGCTGATTTTCTGTTTTACACTATCACAGATTTTTAGTAGAGTGCATAGAACGCATAGAATAAGGATATTTGTTAGGTGTTATTTCTAAAGGCATCTGATAGTTCAAGGCATTTTTAGCTCTCTTTTTTGTTTGAAACATCTGTTCACTGGGATATGTTGAATTTACTCATGTCCATCTCCTTCAGAGATTGTTTGTGTTCATCTCCCTGCATAGATAAATGCCCAATTAAATGAAGAGCTTGAATTTGCCTGATTTCTGTGGCATATTAATGTCAAAGTCCAGTACTCTCTGACCAGGTTCTTTTTTGTTTAGATATTCCACACATGAAAGCTGTAATGTTTAATATCAAATTTATCTATTTGAGGACAGTTGATGTTACATGGGATTTCTGATTTAGTATAATTATACAAAATGTGCTGATAGCACCCTACAAATGTAATGTAAGTAATACTTAGGAAAACAGAGCAATCACAATATGCAGCTCAATCACAGTGTCAGTGCGAGTCCCGTTACCAGTCTCTAGAACATGCTCACTGTCAGGATTCAGTGTCCCCCCAGATGCCAGTAAGGCATACTGGGTTGAAGCCAGCTCAAGCCCGTTGCTCTCTTCAGAATTCTTTTGCTAGTTGTTTAGTTTTTGTACTCGATATTGGGGTGGCCTGGCTAACTCAGGGAGACAGTCACATTCTTCTAGTGAACACAAGGTCAAACATCTACACCACTGGTTGATCCTCTCAACTGTGATATAGTCCGTGGATCCATTCAGCTGATACAAGTGCTTATGTAAACTAAAGGCCACCCTCCATTCCCCTGTGTGTTGATGTTGTCAGCTTTCTTTGCAAGAGCTCCAGTCAGTCACCCTTGCATTATCTCCTGAGCTTGACAGGCATATCACCCTCGCCCATCTTCTTCTTCCATTATAGGGATCTATGAGTCAGTCACAATGTCATTTACGTTTTGATTTTATGTTATTAAATAGTTTGGTTTATACTTTTAATTTAATAATATTTCATTCTTGCATTTTTCCTATTTTCCCAATATTTAAATGATACAGGAAAAATATTTTGAATATTTTATGTTCTTCTAAAATTATTTACAGAGCGACTATGTAATCTTATTCTTAAAACTTTCTTTCCTGAGGAGAGTCCAGCCATGTTACTATATTGTGAGAAACCTATCTGTATATTATTTAAATACTATACTCTTTCAAGTCAGCACTAAGCATTTCAGGGAACTTTATGCTTCTAATAAACCACAAAAGACACCTAATATTAATTTCTCAACTATGTCATAGCATATATCGATAGATGAAATCTACAGTGGTCTTTTTCTGTACCTGCCAATTAAAGAAGCATACTGCAGATATTTACACTACTGTAATGCACAGGATGAGACTCAGGTCCCTGCTGTTTGAAATGAAATGAATTAATACAGGGTTTCAGCAGCAGATTTAAGTACCTCTGCAGAGATTGTGCCACTGTGTTAAAAAACTAAAAAAAACAAAAGGCAATGCAGGCATTTAGTATTGGAATAGTTTGCAATATTCAATACCAAAGGGAAAACTCAGGCTAAAATGTTTCCCATTTGTCTTTCAGAGTGGTGGAATGATTAATGTTATTCTAAATGGAAGGAATCCATTAACCTGTCATTGTTATTGTCTAAATGTAGGTATTTAATATTAGTCTTTTTGCAAGAGTTGTCATTGCTGCAGTATGTATAGAAACCTCATAACTACAAATAGCACAGCAGTCTCTGTTTTCTCACTCCCCCCTCCTTTTTGTCTGTATAAGTGATGCTTGAGATGTTCAAGGGAGAGTATATTGTGTATGATGCAGTAGCACTCAGCACAGAAGGGAGATACAGTATAGGTAGCATCCCCCCTTTTCGCTTTTGCACCTCAGTTGATGGCCAGAAAATCCAGACAGGACTCTTCTAACCAAGGTCAGATATTTTCAATGGAATGTCACTTCAAGCAAGCAGAAAGTAACATACACAAGTCCATGGCCGTACAATTTTTCCCTGGTTCCCAAATTGGAGTTATTTGACTCTTCTAAGAAGTACTATACATCTATCAGGCCATCATTAGCACTCTCCATGTGAGATTTTTCTAACTCTGTCTTTCTGTACTGAAGAAGAGAGGTAGAAAGCTAAATGATGTCCAGTGTGTTTACTGAGTTGCAGGGTGGAGAAGCAAGCACATGCAGGCACCAGGGCTGGGAAAATGAGACAGAAGGTAAGAAGAAAAGTGACTTAGTTATTCAGATTGAAATTTCCTATGTTAGCTGTCATTGTTCTGTCCTTTATAAAAAGCAGAAACTCAGTTTGGTTTTCTGTGAGTAAATTATTGAATTACAAGAGATAGGTAACACAGGAAGATGATCTATCTGCATTCCTGGGAACTGTCACTGAATATTTGGATTTACTATGATGAGGGCTTTCCGTTTAAAAAAAAAAAAGAAAAAAAGGATTGCTTTCCTCTTGTTGTGTCACATATCTTTCTAGGTGTAGTTCTTGTAGACCATTGCATTTTATTAACGGGATTAGCTCTGCCATGGGTCTTGATCAGCATGAAGGAAGAACTGGAGGGTCATTATTAAAAGAACCCCAGTTGTGACTGAATGTCATTTTTCTCCACAATACCTTTATCCTTTCCATCATCTCACTTGAATTTAAGTGCATGTTACAAAAGCAAGTGGAACTATTATAAGGTGATTTTTTTTTTAAGTGATGATTTTCTTCTCCTGAGTGACTTATTAATTAGAACATTAATTTTAAAAAATGCTTATGTTTAATTAAATAACTCTGCGTTTCAATGATTTATAAATGTTAATTGGCACACTTTTAACTTTTCACTCATGATGATAGCCACATTAATCCTTAATATCAAAATGTAAGGAGATAATAAATCTGTGATAAAACAGATTATCAGTAATTTCACTCTATATGACAGCAGAGGACTATCCAGTCACATCAAGTTGTACAAAGCATTCAACATCATCAACAATCAGCAACTGAAAGACTCTGAGGGATAACCAGGTTAAATAGCAGTGGACAGATCCACATCAGCAACATGCCAGTTTCATTTATGGCAATGCAAGTGGCATCAAGTAATCTCCCATGCCGTGCAAATGCTAGTGACCGTTCAGTACCACAGTGCTCAGCCGAGTGTTGAAGCCTTTCATCCATGCACAGTGGGCACAGGTCACTGTGGTGCCTGGTTTGTTAGCATTCCTTGTGCTCACTGTGTGGCTAAACAGAGCAAAAGTAAATAGGATCCTGGTACTAAAAGAGTACTGGTACTGTGTTCATGCATGGGACAAGGGTGAAAGGAAGGCTATATTTAAAGAGCAAACAATGTATTTATGAAAAAAATAGGATTATAAGATAACAGCTGTATCAACCATCCGTAGTGCAGAGTTTATCATGTAAAAAACCTGATGCATTGCCAGGAAGAAAGTTATGTATGGTTTGGAAGTTAATGTTTAGTTTTCATGACAATTAAACATACAAAGTTTTTGTTTCAAGGCCTCCACAAACTACTCCTGTCCCACTCCTAAAGCTCTATGTCAAGTATAAAATTTAAATATTTAAATAAATAGGATTTTTTTATATACCTCTCCCCATCCTCTTTTTTGTTTTTATGGATAATAATATAATTTTGCTAAATCCCTCCAAAAACAACTGCAGGCTGAAAGATCTGGAGTCATTCTTGTTCTAACACATTAGTCCAATTTTGAGACTTTAAAAGCCTCTGGAGAGCTGGTTGTCTATATTCCACCTACTCTAAATTGATGTACACTAAGGGGGACAGTGAAGAATGCTGCTTGGCAAAATATGGCCTATCTGCTAGTGGCTGCATTACAGAGTGGGCAGCACCCACTCTGCCACCATTCATGGCAATGAAACCAGGAGAAAATCGGTAGCAATTCTTACTTCTTTACAGTGAAGCCCTGGTGAATTCATAGCTATTAATTTTTTTCTTTCCTTATTCTTATGAGCTCCCTTTCCTCTCTTCCCTTTCTCTTTTCTAAACTGTGAACCTCTTCTTGAACAACTCACCATCTTTCGATGTTCCTTTCAGATCACACATCATCCTCTTTCCATTTAAGCTGCCTGTACCTTTATTTTCTGGCTATTCAGAAATCTTTCTCTGCCTGTATTTTTACTTTTATATTTTACTCTTATGCCTCTCCTAATTCATCTTCTTCACTTTTGAGATTTCTTTTTCACATTTGTCAGGTCAGCGTTACTAGTCACTGATGGGATCACTCAATCAACTGGTTAAAACTGAGAAGTTATGATATAATTAGCAAATAGCACTGTAAGTTTGCTATATTCTCCATATGCCTGCTGGCTCAGTTTGTAATTTCCTCAAATGTACTCATTCAAAGTTACTGAAGGAATCGTTTGAGCACAGCTAGCATTATCATTGTTTGTTTGTTTGAAATTTATGTTGTATCACTTAGTTTGAAAGCTGCTTGTGTCACTTGGTGTCATTGCTCCTATCTGATTAAATTAATTGAATTCTTAGAACACTGGCATCTTTTGTTACCTGAGAGAAGCTTACTCTCCATTTGAAAGCCTACCTTAAAGAGGATTTAAACAGCACTTCTCTGCAGAGGGTGAATTTTGACTTTCAGTAGGTTGGAGGATAAAATAAACCAAACCCAAACCCACTTTATAAACACTTACTTATGTAAACATCTTTTTTTTATTTCATACTGTGATCTATTGCTTTCATGCTATCTTTTGCTTTGTGGATAAACCATAATGAATAGTTAATTCAATCCCATGCTTACTTCAGTGAGAAAGCAATTAAAGAAAGCAGTGACTGAAATCTCATTTTAACCTTATAAAAGTCAGGAGGAAAAAGTTCCTGTCTGTCTGTGTATTCGCTTAACTTAAATTCCTCACTCAGGTTCCCAATCATATTTCTTTATCTTCCAGGTGAGCCTAAACACTGTAAGATGTCAGAAGATATACTGAGAACCACTGAGCAGAAAGAAGCACTGGTAGAGAACTAGATTTGCCATTTCATAAAAGCTTCTGACATTTCAGATAGGACAGGTAATTTTGTCATTTCTTTCTTATAATGGGGAGAATTTTACACAGTAAAGACTCACCTACTGCTATTATCCTCTTTGTTCTAGTAGTGGCTTTATTACAAAATTTTGAAATGGGAACATGGTAGACCCCACTTACTTACTACGTCCCCTTCAAAGCCATTTAATATAAAGAAGGGAAGAACAATACTTTTACATCCTGGAATCCTTGATTGTCAGACTAAATGATCATGCACTAAAACATCCTCAATTCATGCATATTAAATACTGGAAGTAGTAGTATTAAAAACCTATGGTTGATGAATTTTCATTTGACCTCTTGCAGGAGAAAAGAACTCTAGCTGTTCCTACCGTGTGCTCTCAGAGGCTGTTATCCATCAACTTGTTCTTGGTTCATTCTGTTTCTGTGGAGAGTGATTGGACAAAATGATCAAGAGTGTAAAATGTAAACCCTGAGCTGGCAACTCAAAGCACTTAACAACTCGCAAGATTTCAGTTGTATTTGTTGTTGCTATTTCCTCTTCTATACTGCTTTCTTAAACTAGCCAAAGTAATTCTTCTGCCAAAGTTGGACATTGCTTTATTGCACCACTGACATCAGACATTTCTAGTTAACCACACAACATTTATCATCTGCCTGGGATAGCTGTTACATGTCACTGCTGCTGGCGTCCAATGGAAATGGAAAGTCAAAATGAAACATTATTATAGGTACTTGTTCATGCAACCATGCTGCATGCAACATAAAAGTCCTACTTGTTAGCTTCCTTAACATATCTGGAAATAAAAGTATGTAGAGTGTATAGGGAAGTTGTAGAGTTATCCTGACCAGCCTGCATGGCTGTCATATGGAGAGAACTGGTGCGTAACAAATCAGTATTCGAGATATCTCTTTAAAATTAACTAAATAGCATCCAATATTAAAAATTCAAACATTTTCAGCCCTACAGTATTTTGGAAGACATCAGCAGTGGTGTCAGCCCTACCATGAAGTTGGTGCTTATTGTTTCATGGGGCGAAAGAGACAGTGACAAATACGAAAATATGTCGTGAAATTTTGCTTCAGTTCAGCAAAATATTGTGTTGCCTTTCAGGCAGAACTGTGAGGTGACCCTGAGGCCTTACAGCACAGTTTGTCTCAAATGCAGCGTGAATCCTGCAAAATCCTTGCTAACATTTGTCTCATTAAAAGAAAGCACGAGGCCAACTTTCTCTGAGAGGCAGTGAAAGCAGAGCACGCAGGCAGTTACCTCTGCAAGAAGCCTCAGAATGAGCCCTCCAATCCAGACTGTGCCCAGAAAGAGATAACTTTCATCTCCACTTCCCTCAAGCTGCACGTGACCCCTCCTGGCTTGCCTGGGCGTCCCATGCAGCTGCAGACAACCTCATTTCCCCTCTGCTCGAGCCTGCCAGGAAACTTGCACGCTCCCCTTCGCGTTGTAGGCGCTCAGGAGGTTTGGGTCACCGCACTCCCAGTTCTCCTTTTTGGACCCTGTGGTTATTACCTCACTGACTGAAAAAGACTTTACTATCAGCCATAGTCCACTTTGAAGAGGACTCGTGGGGGTAGTGGCATTCCCCTTTGTGCAGAGGCTGATGAAGAATTGAGACCTATGTGCTATTCATCTGCTGCTTCAGGGATTTTACCAGAGCTCAACAGGCATCAAGCTCAACCTCAACAAGGGCACACTTTGTCCCGATCGAAGAAGGAATCGTAAAACAATCAATCACCCTAGACTGAGGGATCCTTACACATTCATATCTGGTGACTGTCTCTTTTCTGACAGTGGAGCAATCAAAATTAAGCTGTGGACAGTGCAAGCTCTGAGCCCTGCGGTAAGGGCATGCCAAAAGGTGGAATTCCTGTCATTGAATATGTAAGCCAT
Source organism: Coracopsis vasa (assembly GCA_026283785.1). Classification (NCBI taxonomy): domain Eukaryota; kingdom Metazoa; phylum Chordata; class Aves; order Psittaciformes; family Psittacidae; genus Coracopsis; species Coracopsis vasa. The sequence continues at coordinate 10,580 of JANHGB010016609.1, forward strand.
ATACACACTATATAAAAGAAGTAGTGTGCATATTTTTAACTTAAGAAATGGTTGTGCATATAGGATGTAAAAAGTGCATTTAAATTGTTTTGTGTATCTGGTCCAGGGCTTGTATTTAGCATGGACAAATTTCTGTACAGTGCAGTTAATGAATGAAATGTTAACAAATGAAATTGTATCATATATGTTATAACACAATCAATATTTTTTGCTAAGAGTTAAGAATTTATATATTCTCTGCTAGTGTTTGAGCAAATCATTAGTAGCCTGGACCACTCCGTGCACCTTTGCATCCTTTTGGGGAATGTTGAACTCTTTTTTTTTTTTCCCCATTCCAATAAAATGTAAACCATCATATGGCTTCTTCTTGTCATTATGACAAGAGAAGAAACATAATGGTCATAACAAACTTCTTTTTAATTGTAAATTGCCATATGCTGTGGCAATGAAAATCATCTTGTTTAAGATCTGAGAACTTGGGACCTTATTTCAGATATGTTGAGCATCTGCAGTTGCCACCAAATTTGAAAGGAACAAAAGATGACTGGTATCTTTAAAAACTAGGCCAGTTAGATATCTGTTACAGATTGTTCTTCAACATTGTAATTTAATGTTCACTGAGACTGAAAGTCTGGAGCAATCAGAATTTAATGTTTTTATAGTATTTTAAATTTCAGACTTTTACGGTAGCTGAACTTGACTTTTTTTCTGTGTCTCTGTCCCATCATGATTTATACACTGCAAGAATTTTCTCCTGGAAATTCAAGCAGAATTTATACCAGATTCTGCAGAGTACTTGGAGCGTCCTGTGGGGCCTTCAGTGTCCTGTTGTCATAGCTGTCACCAAGATCTCCTGCTGCAGAAACTAGGAGCTCCTGATCTCACAGGAGGTACTCATTGCCTGCAGAACTCATTCATTAATATAGAAATGTGATTTGTGTATAAATAATCCTATTTGCTCATTTGTACTCAGTTTTAATCACGGTGGTAGATGTTGCTGATATACAAGAAGTCCTTAGTTTTTGTATAATGCCAGCTGATTTTCTTTCTTTCTTCCTTCCTTTACTCTTAGCAAGACTTTACCTGGACATGACCCAAAGCTTAACGTGTTGTTTGGATGAGGAATTTTCTTTGGTGGAGAAGGCTGATATAGTCAACATGTGTTAATTAAGGCTTTGACCTTGCGTGAAATTCACGTTCAGAAGGCAGAAAGGTTTCTTGAGAGGGCGTCTCCCTGAACAATAGTTTATCTTTGAAATCTGTAAGGCTGCGCTACCAAAACACTGCATGGGGCCATAAGAAATGGTGTTTGTATATGCATCTCTCCCACAGCATTATGGGCATGTACCCCTGCATTGAGCACACTGAGGAGCTGTAGCTATAGATTAGCCCTCAAGAGTCTTATTTTGTATTTTTATCTTGAGATATCTGACAGGTATATTATGTAATATTGTTATGGGTTATGATCTGACAGTATTTTTTTATTTAATTTTCAACAAGGCAATCTAAAACTGTGTGGTTTTATTCTGCTGTATTTGTCCGTATTTCTTATGATGATATTCCCAAATAAATATGATTTGAGGGCAAGGATCGTGAAGCTCTTGAGTGTTAGTTACAGATCTGCTTTCCTGAAGCATGTTTGCTCATTTGCATATGGTAGTATTTGAAAAGTAACAGAGCATAAATGGTTGTTTCCAACCCTTTTACCTGCTTGTCACTCTACACTTCCTCCATAACTGTGTCCGTTTGCAGTACAAACTCACTTGCATCCTTGTAATTTCTTTAAGCAAGTCTTAAAGAAACTATTAAATTTCTTTAAGTGAGTCTTGCCTTCTTAGCCTTTACTGCTAAAATAGCCCTCACGTGAAGAAAATCATAACCAATAGGACACTTTTTTACCCCAAGAAATGCTTACTGTGGGTTGGTATTGATGGAGTTACTGGGACTGTTCATGTTAGCTACAATTCTCCAGGAAGGGCACAACTTGCATGGTATAGTTTAATCATCCAAGTTCAGTGGAGCAGGGAGTAAATGAGGCCATTCTTACTCAAATTGGAAATGAGTGTAAAGAATCCTATTGACCTAGACGTGTATCAAATCCTAACAATTTATGGTACATGATGGGAATAAATCAGGACAACTACTTTATATCACATTTTCTGCAGTTCGTTTTTCCCAGATGCTATCCCAGCTACGTGCGCAAAGGACCTTCTTCTGTTGTAGAGATGCCAGAAGTCAAACAAGCCACTACTGTGACCAAAGTAACTTCAAATTCATAAATAAATCAAGATCCCCAGTGGTAAGTCTAAAATGTACATTTTTTAACATAGACTATTGCATTATGTAACAGCTATTACATGAGAAAGAGGACAATGTAAGTACGACTAACATTCTTCAACATCAACCTAAAGAAATTTAAATTTACAGTAGCTTAGGAGACAAGTTTGTCTGAGAGAAGAGTACATCCACTTTTAAATCATTCTTTGAAAAATCACATCCTTGAAAATCAATATGGAAAAAATGAGTGGAAATGGCATTTTATACTATGAGGAAAAGAAAGTGTCCTCTGTAAAACACACTATGCAAACATTTAGGCCACTTTCCTGGGATAATTTTACTTTTCTGGTCACGTAATTACTGCTTCTCCAGAGACCCCTTTTCCATGTCCCAGGGCAAACACTCAGAAGTTTTATCAGACTGTGAATGTCTAAATAGTCACCTGGGAACAAAGAAGCAAGTTATATCCACAAAGCTATAAATGTGAAAAATCTCTTATAAAACCTGAGAGCTTAACTGGTTTGGGCTGAATAGTGCTGCAAAATATAGCACTTTGGTGGAGAACTGTTGGAGAACTTTCCATTAGCTGGGCTTGGATAGATAATGTCTTAATCAAATATGCTTTTCTGACAAATTACATAATGTATGAACTTTAAAGCTGAAGAGTTTTGCGCATTTGCAACATCTGGTATTGAACATTCTTACAAACCTGAAAGGAGATAAAATTATAAACAAATAAGGTGGTCAGAAATCAAAATGGTAAGTACAATCTGGGCTTTGATCTGGAATACAGGCAGAATAGATGTTTTTTCACTTTTGCTTGGACTGCAGTTATAAAGCTAGCTATCTCATCATCACACTCCAACCTGTCATTAGAGTAAGATTTTGGGATTTGTACCGTAATACCATGAACAAACATCAAATAACATGAAAGTATTTGCTATTTATTTGTATAAAGCCTGATATGATTATTTTTATCCAAATTCAATGAGCCAAAGGGTCAAATTCACCTATGATGCAATTGCACCAGCCAAGAGAGCTGGTGTCATTATACCAGGAATTAATTTCGTAATTGGATAGTAATTGTTTGCCTCTTGCTTTCTCTGTATTCAGCTTGTTTACTGCTTTTTGTCTGCAGTGGAGGATACTCTGGGAGTCTAATGTCTGTATACAAAGCACTACTTAACTTTAAGCCATCTTAAATCCTTTTATGGAAATCAGATATTCACCTTTATTGTTTGGGATACTCCAGTAGTTCACAGCTGGAATGAATGGCAGCATATTTGTGTCAAGATTGTAATATCTTGATTTAACATGATGCATCTTTATTTTAGTGTACCTGTCTGAGAAGGACCCCTATTCTTTCACGAGGTAGTCTGGAGTAGGGCAGAACTGTGACTGCAGCCAGATTTGTTCTGGGGTACATGTGTATGTTCTCAAGTAAATAGGAGGTACAGGAGCAGGACTACAGAGTTGATATTTCCAGTAAATTAGAGAATAAAAACGGCACGAGCAATTTAAATATTATTTATAATTGACCTTCATGTCTGTTTTTAATATTCAATCTGCTGAGTGTTTAAAAAAGCAATTAAAAGTCTCATATAATGTTAAAACCCTTGATAAATGTAATAAACAAATGACATATTCAAAAGTGAGAATCCATGTCCCATTAGGAAAGAAAAAGAAAGATGAGAGCAACATATGGCAGTATAATTAGCATGATTAGGGAAGCACATCAACAGAATTTATGCTGCAGGGAAAATGTAATAAGAAACCAACACACTTTCCTCACTGCCTTGAAAACTGCAAATATTGCTCTCTGAAAAGGAGGAGATGCAGAAAGGCTCTGTGGCATTTAAAGCTGTAACTTGTGTTCCTCTGTCTTTATTAAAGATGCACACAGCCATCTGCAAACCATTTAATTTTTGCAGAGTTCACATTGTCCCATTGCTTTGATTAATAAGGAGCAATATTACACCTCAGCTGCTTTTCAGAAAGATGCTATTTTGGAAACCTAATTAATACTCCTTCCACAGTTAGCTTGAGGTGTTCGTTAGTGCCAAGTACTGAGTTCTTATTTGTTTCTCATTATGTGGAGAGTATTGCTTCTCAGTGCCAACGGTTTTGTTTCACATTTTGGAATAACCTTTCGACACTCCTGCTTTCCACAGCCCTCCCTTCAGAAGAGCTAGTAACACCTGTCATCATTATTTTAACATGCCTGTTACATCTGTTGAAGACAATGTGGGCTATTTACACAGATAGACTATCCTGATGCACAGCAAATATTCCTGCCATTTCCTGAACAGTTGGGCCAAAGAGAAAAGCAAAATTTAGAAACTTGGCAAAGCAATTCAACTCTCAGCTTACCACTAAGGGTCAGTATATACTAAGCAAATGAATCATCACAAAATTGAAACGGGCTATGTTTGGCCTAAGAGTAGTACAAAATATTTTTTCTCCCCCCAAAAAGCCCAGATTATTTAATAAACAAAACAAGCCCTCCTCCACCCCCCAAAAAAACCCCCCACAAACCTATAGCAGAAATGTAAACATTGAATTTGTATAAACTTCATCAGCCAGCTTTGCTGTAACTGGAGATGAGTAGCATCTTACCAAGTGGCCTGAGGTTTAGTAGAGGGTGCAAAAATGTCTGGCATGAGATTTCCCCAGAGTGCTGCTATCCTCAGCAGATATAAATGAGAGAATACAGCAAAGCATATGAGGCATTTAGCATCCACTTTGTTGCCAAGTATAATGCTCTGCATGAAAAGGTCAAATATAATTGCACATGTCAGGAACCAGCAGAACAACTGCAACTCTTACGGCAGCTCACCACTGCACTGAGCTGCCAAAGGGGGAAAAAAAGTGGGGAAGACAGAAAAAAACCAAACCAAACCAAAAAAAACCAACCCCACAACATGGGGTGGGGGTGGGGGGAAGTAAAACAGAAAAAAGAAAAGAATAAAAAGAGAACGTTTGTGGACCTGCGCACCAGCATGGATGCTATAGGTGAGGAAGAAACGGGAGCTTTAGGGACAGCATGTTTTCAATATGCCCTTACATTGTACCCCTTGGGTTAAGGGACAGGTGACGCCTTATGTACTGCAGGAATAATGTCCCTCATAAAACCCACTGTGTCTCAATCTGTAACAGAAAGCAAATGAGGGGAGGAACCCTGTACTGAGCTAGGGACATCTCATTGTACGGTACCAGCTGCTAGGCTTGTACTAAAGCAGCCCGTAGCCTGCAGAAGCCTCAGTGAAGTCACTCCCCAACCCCCCGCAGCACTGCAGCCTACCAAGCCTGGCTCTGGAGAGTAGACTCAGCAGTTTGTCTTGTGGAATAAAACAAAACAAATATCTTTTTAAAGAGCAAGAGCTACCACCGACCTGTCCCTTGCTACTGACATCTGTTACAGGAAATGCAGATGGACTGGAAGTCTCTTCCTCACTTATTGGAGTGACATCTGGGGAGGGCCTGGCCCAAACATGGGCAGCAGAGCCTGCAGCTCCATGTCGACACAATAGTGTTGGATGTGATAGGTTTTGTTCAATAACACCAGTGGTGCAAGAACTAATGGTGATATTTCAGTTTACATTAGTGGGAAGAAATAATGACATGATGAGAAAATAGTGGGGTAGTCTTTGAAGCCTTGAGCAGCATTTATGGCAAGCTGAATAAAAAAAAGGCAAGAAATTCAATAATTAAATTGATAACAGAATAAGAGAGGCTTTCCTGTACACTACACATAGTATTTCCCCAAAGGAAAGTGTGCTGTTGGCCAAAACCTCTGGCCATTTTCAAGCAAAATTCCTCTGACTTCAGTGGAAATTATGCTTTTGAAAGGGCTTTTAAATCTTGGCTCTTACTTTGTATCTATTTAAGTATTATCTGGCTTTGCACCTGGAGAATAAACAACATATACCATCCTGTAAGTCAAACCATGGAATTTTTCCAAATAACTTACTAGCACAACATCTCCATAAATCTCTCTGAAGGGAAGAACCTGTCATGGAATAACAACTATAGCATAAGAAAAAGAAACAAGGCTGTAAGATGCAATAACAAAAGGCCTTAAACCACTGCACATTAATGAGTTAAGGGATACCGGGAAAAGACTGAGATCAGTCCAAGGAGACAGCTTCCTTTCAATCCTGCAAATAACATTTCCTGTAATACCTTGAAAGCAAGAACAACAGCAAAAATACCACTGATTGGAAAGGCAGTAGATTTAAGAACATGGAGGGAGGAAGGGGAAAAAAAGAGACAAATCAGAGTTGCTGATTAAGAACAAACTACGTTCATTACTTGCCTGGGTAGGTTTTTTCTGCTTTCTTTTTCCATCAGCCTGTTTGTGGAAAATGAACTAATAACAACCTATCTCTAAAAATCCTGCTCCTGCCAAACCTGCAAGACTTCTCCGGCAGGAGCAGGTACTGTGAGAGGAGACAGCTCAAACGGGGAACATGTCATCACAATTTTCCTTTCAGGTGTTTTCATACTGGTGTTTTCCTTGAGACACTTGGTGTTCACTAACTTTTTGTTTGCTTTCTCAACCCCCTATGGATTCATTTACACTAAAACAAAAGATGACATTAATGGATTTTTTTTGTTTGTTTTAATCCATGCATTTGGTGATGTAAACACATCAGACAATGATGATTTACCACTAACTCTCACAAAGAAATCTACATGGTTCAAGTGTACAGAGGTGGAGCTCTCCATGCTGTGGAACAACCCGAGCTTTCAATTACACTCCAAAGTGTATGAGAGGCTCTCTGTCTAAGGCTGCTGGTTTTAAAAGTCAGAGGCTTCACCAAAACTGAGAAAAGACCTAGCTTAGTACGCACACTGCTTTTCCTGATTTTCCTTTCTTATTTCCCCACACCCAGATATTCTCTCATAGGGTTCACTGACAATTCACTGGCAATTCTTCTCTGCTTCATGCCAAGTACTTTTTTGGGGGGCTCTGTTGTTTTACTGCTTCTTTCCTTTGTATCTCCACTTACTGTATGCCTCACAAGTAGAAGATCAGACAAGCAGGGTTTGCTCAGCTTTTCAAACTAAAAATGACTGATATATAAGAAAATGTGCATCCTGTCTGTGTCCTTCAGATGAAGTCCCACCAGCAAATGGTGTTACGGTAGATCCATAGTAAAACCTCTGCAACTGGTCCTGTCCATTTGCTAGAAAGGAGGAGTCTATCGCTGTGCTCAGACATGCTGCTTGCATAACCTTGGATCAAGAAAGAGAGAAAGAAACAGGCTTTTAACATGATAAAGCTGAAATATTTAGAGATGAGGAGATGAAAAGATCTGGATTTAGAGATGCATCTAAATATTGGTGTGGCTATCTGAGGTTCTTACCAGATCTTGATGCTTCACCCAGATCATGCCTGTAAACTGGAATTGTTTTCCTCTCTGCTGCAGTAACAATCCTGGAAACACTTAGATCCAGTTCAAACTCAGTCTTTTTTAGTTTTTCCTGTTATCCTCAAGTCCATCTGTCATCCTGAAACATGGTGTTCAGTAATGAATTCTCCAAGCTCTTATCAGGTGTTTTGTGTTGCCTTTGAAATGTTGAGATTCCAAAGTGTTCAATACCTTGTCCTGGTATCAAGTATTATAAATCATGCACACTTTTTCATTTGCCTGTAAGTTCTAGGCAGTCCTCATCTGAAGCCTGTGGGTAAAAATAACCAGCAAAAAGCCATTAATATAAAAAGCATTTTATTAGCTAGCAACACAGATAGATGGTGCGAGCTTAAACACCAATGACTGTTTTACAACTGGGAGCACTGTGTCAATGAATGTGAAGAGCCTGGTGCTGTGCAAAAGCAAAGCTGTGGCAAAGCTGGGACCAGAGGCCAGCTCTTCTTGCTACAATTCCAGTCTTAGCTTTGGGCCATTCAAATGGTTTCTGAAGAGTTATTTCCTTCTTTTTGTTATTTATGGCATAAAAAGCCTCCAGTCACATAAGTCCCGTATTTGCTTCTGTACATCTAAAGAGTCCTTCTTTCAGTCTTTCTTCCATACCCATGCTGAGCTGGAGTCACAGATCCTTTTTGCAGCATTTCTACAGAAAATGGCAGCAAAGATGGCAGATACAGAGAGACAGATGGAGGGCAAAAAGATGGCTTCCAGATATAAAGAAACACTTGTTGACAGATCCTGTTCACAGCAGGTCTTCATGGAAGACTTTGGATTGAGAGTGAAATCGCCATGCAAGGCTCAGACAAAAGGCTCTGTGTTTTCATATGCTTCATCTCCTGGTTTTTTTTGCTAGCTCAGCCCTTTAAAAGAGACTTAAAGCAGTGGAAAGTTAAACTGAGGGTAAAACTTTGTATCAAAGGCAAGCAGGTAATACAAAATGACAGTGAATTGGTTTAAAAATGGCCATTGATAAAAAAGGAAATGATCTGTCAAGTGCAACTTTGAAGAAGCACGTTTTTCCTTCTCTGCCTTATTTCATTTTATGCCATAGAGTTTGCATGGTCTAACAAATGAAAATGCTGATCTGAACCATGCCAAACTTCACCCAAAAAACCTGACTCAGACACATGCTAAATCCCTGCACCTTGATATGCCACCATTTACTGGCTGAAACTATGCCAAACACAGAGTAGTCTGGCCCTCTCTCTCAGAGAAGCCTGTAACCCTATACTTGCTGCAGGTGACAGAAGCGAGTATCAGCATTTCCTGCAGCTCAGCTGGTGCATGAGGCCCTGCTCAGGGGTCTCACACACTCCTGTATTTCCTCTGACTCTTTAATTGAAACCTTTTCTAATGCCTCCAGGTAAAAATTATCTTGTGTAAAAAGAAATTGTTTTGGCTGACGTAACTAGGCAACCTCAGACCAAAAAGCAAGACTTGTACTTTAAACGTTGCATATCCAGGGAACATGGGGAAGAATGTCTTTGCATCCTCCTCTAGACTAAGAGTCACCTCTGCTTAGTTTGTTTCTACATACTGCAAGTAACTCTATCAATGCTGGTAAAAGCTGGCTTTCACTGAAAGGATGATTTTATATGAACGTTTCTCTGCACGCTAGACAAACCCACCGTACAATATACAACCTTGTCTAAGTAAGTGAACATATTTATTTTTTAGCTTTTAAATCAGTTTTATTTACAACAGAGTACAGCTCACACACAGTAGTTAAGCTCTGGCAGTACTGATGTCAGGTCACTAACACGTTCGCAAATTACATTTCTAAGTCATAGAAAACGAAAGAAAAATGACTTTTAAATAACTGGTTTATCTTTGGGTATAAGGATCACAGAACACAATTGCAGGTGGCTGTAAAACCCAGCCGAGGGCGCTCCCCAGGGAGCCCCGGTGCCGCCGGCACGGTGCAGGGACACAAGCAGTGGCGAACGGTCTGAGGCACGCACGGCTGCGCAGTTCAGTTACTCTCCGTGATGCGGCTCCTTAATGGCCCCACTCATCTTCCCTTTCACTAACTCCCTCTTCTTCCTCTGGAAACGCTGAATCACTCTGACTCTTCAGGTGCTTAATCCCTGAAAATACAGAAGTTATGGTTAAAACTGTGTTGTTTTGCATCAGGCATTTTCTTCCTGAGGGAAATAAAAGACAAAAATCCAAAGTAGTGGCAAGTTTTTTAAATGCCCATACTGACCCCCTTGTTCACACACCTCTTAGTTCAACCAATACTATGGTGTATTTCCAACAGAAATATTCTCTTGAATATAGGCTCTGAGGAAATTTATCATGTTTTGTTGGACAAATCTGCTGGAAGATGCCTTGTAGAACAGAGCAGTATTTGCTTGGTAATTCCTGATTGGATTAGTATTGCTGATCTCAAGCAAGTTAAAAGTTTTCAAGGCTCAGACAGCAGACGTGGGAATTATTCTACTAGAATTTCAACTTAAGCCTCTTTCTGAGACTGATCTGCTGAAGGTCAGTGCTCACATGGACCCAGTGCCCCACAGTCACAGCTTCCCCTGTGCACCAGAGGTGTTCTCCAGCATGCGTCACCATAGTCCTCACATGACCTGCAGAGCTGTCCTGATGCAAAGAGGTCGTTGTACTCAAAGGAGAGAGAACTGCTGGCATCGAACCCATGACAAGTTTGGATCATTTCCCACATGGAGAATGTATACTGTTGACTTCCAAAAACCTCATGGGCTGGATGAAATGAGTAAATACCTATAATGGGATATGTGGAAATTTAGGTTTAAGGAAAGGTGTGAAGTTCCTTTTGCTGGCTGGTCTCAGCCAGCAGGTGAAGTAGATTCTATGAAAAATAAATCAAATTCAAAGTTATTTTCCCTGTCCCATGCTCAGCACAAGCAAGCAGGACTCAGTGAATGAGCCTAATCCCGTCTTCTCAGCTTTGCCTTGTGGTATAGAAGAATGCAAACTAAAAAAGGAGATAAAATCAAGCTAAAAAGATGACAGAGAGTAGAGACCCAATATGGTTGTTATTTATAAAAAAATCTAAACAGCAAATGCACAAGAATGGTTTCCAAGTTCCCTGGGTTTTGTGAAAAACAGTTGTGTAACAGGAACATAACTGTTAGTCGTAAGTGCACGATTTCAACAAAACATAAAATTAAATTAGGCTTTCTGGTGTCATTACTGCCATAACATGGAAACATTTTTGGTTTCATTACATATCATACATAGTTCTATTCACTATTCTATTTGTCAGAAAAGAAAATAGCTTTCCTTATGCATCAGTTCCTTTGTTTGTTGAGGAGAAATTGCAGCACAGCTGCTTTAGATAACCACAGCTGGATAGTCAAACCCCCCACTGTCATGGCACTTGTAGAGGCACAGTTTTCAAAGAGAAGTGCACCCTTAAACCTTACATGGCAAGATCCAGATTACCTCAAATTCAAAGTAAGAGAAATTAATGGTGTACATCCAAAAGTTGTGGCCCCAGCATCACTTAACCTGGAGATTCCTGTGCTTCACTGTTTATGTCCACACCACTCCAAAATTTGGAATAGTTTTTTCCAAATACCTTATTTGGAAAAAAAAAATGCAATTATTCCAGTTCAACAAAGTTACAAACAACTGAAACCAGAATTTTACAATGGGTCATACAACTGGAGTGCAGCCAGCTCCACTTCCAACAGGAGCCCATCACTGCTCTGTGCTGGCCTCTTGGCTCCTCTCTCTTTTTGTTATTCCACACAAATGGCAGTACTTGGTTCCCTGGGAAACTGTTGTTCAGATGTAAAACAAGCAAATAAATTAATGCTCCCAAGCCACAGTACTTGTAATTGTGCCCTGCAATAATCAAACCATTTCCAGTTAAGTAACTGTGATACCTGAAGAAACAGCTAAGGTGCTCAGCTATGACCAAGCTGGCCTCTTCAGCAGGCCCTTTAATAAGACAAACACTTTAAATAGTATTTCACCTAACTATAGGTTAATGGCCATTAATTTAAAAATTATATTGTGCTTATAGGGCAAATTCATCTCCTTCTGTTTACTTCTTGAGTTACAGAATCATTTCTTGCACATTCACAATACCCATCTAACAGCTACTATTCAGTAGTCCAGGCAGGAATTGCTAGGAGCCAGAATGCATCATTTTTAGGGAATTTTTGAAAGATGGATAACAGAAAGCTGTGGACAGAAAATGTGTCACAATATAGAGTTAGTATGATGAAGCTTCATGAAATAGTACTTTTGGTAGGAATGAAGACTTTTGGCAATATATTCTACTTGAAAATTGCAAGAAAAGGAATGAAATGACATCAGTGAGCATTATCTCACTCAGCAGGCAACTATCAATCTTATCTAACGGTTTTTCATAACCTCTGTTCTACAGCCTGCCTTCACAATGCCAGTCATTTAATACCATAGTGTCATTTGAATGTGAAGACTGACAGGGTTTCCTGCACTGCCTAATAGGTGCACAAGACTCAATGTCAGTATTCATAAGCCGCAAGATTGTTGGAATTACTGACCCTATGTGTGGCGTTATGAAATAAGATGCTCAGCTACACAATGAAATAAAGTTAGCGTGAACAGTCAAATATTAACAGACAAATATGCATAACAAAAAAGGCTGTTGGCTTTCCTGGAAGGATACATTCCATGCACAAAGCATCAGACTTTTACAGTGCAAAAAAAGTCTAAGGTAATAAAAATACTTCTTTAAATGATAGCAGTCATACCATTAGCCACATAACATTGCGGTAACCCGCAGTGGCCGCCAAGGGTAGTTCGGAGGTGTTTGAGATGGGCAGGCCAGGGAGAGCACTGGCACATACATCCACAGCTCAAGAGAAGAGGCAGTTACAGTGGCTCTTGCGTGTCACACCAGGAGGGTTACTCGAGTTGTGTGCCCTGCTCTTTGTCAATACAAAGCAAATGATAAGGAGGTAGCGAGGTGAAGCTCTGTCCACAGAGATATTTTTTCTAATTTGGACCTATTCACACCCAGTACCTTTGTTTAGCAATCTCTGAATTGTTTGCTGAAAGGTTACATTCTCCTAGAGACCGAGTGAAAACTCGTTACCCCAGTCACCTCAACCATCTTTACAATTGCTACTATGGTAATGTTAATTTATCTCAAAGGATATTTCCTCCTTACACTTTCAATCTTCATATCCTGGTAACACAGTTCATGCCCTCAGCGTTCTCAAATATTAATTAAGAGGCACCAGAATGCTGTTGTTTAGGGTTTGTTTCTATTCATTGATTAAGCACAGTAGTAAGGATGAGCAAGCAAATAAAGACTCTATGATTTTGCTCATAGAAAAAAACTCAAACCAAACACAGCCAGGATATTGGGGGGATGGGTAGGAGGAGAAGACCAAAGGCGGGGTGGGGGAAATGGGGATATTTTAGAAGATATTTGGTTGTACACACAGCTGATCCAAGTTAGAAACATCAAGTTACTGAGTCCGCATAAACTTCACAAGCTTCATAATATGAGTTGCAAATAGGGAGGACTGCAAATGCTGATCCACAGAGTCACCCTCTCTCAACAATGTCCCTTATTCCAGGCAGTGGGTAACTCTGGATTTGCGGTCACGCTGACCCTCCTGAAGCACTGTGCCTGCACCATCCTGATGCAGTTTCATCCCTCTCACTGCTTTGCCCCCAGCCCGGATTGCCCTGCCATGCTCTCCCCTTGTGTGCGAGGTGGTTCATGGGGTCTGAGCCATCCCACTGACCCCACTGGTCCCCGACACCCACTGTGCCAGACCCAGCTGCTGCTCCACATCACGCTCTGGCTGGAGCTTTGCTCTTTGCCTGGAAGGTCCGACAGCAAAATCCCTTTCCAGCCCAAAGGCTGCCCCTTCTCACAGCTCCCTGGCAATGATTTCATATCCACAGTGTGTTCAACCTCACTCTTACTCTGCTTTAAAACAAAGCCTGTCTGAACACTGCCTCCTGTTTTCTTTTTACCCCCTTCTTTTTATGCTTCTAAAGCCAGCAGGACAAGAACTGTTTTTCCTCAAAGGGCTCATATTTCACTGCAGGTAATTTAATCCAATTAATGCTGATAAAGAAACCCTTAATGCCAAAACATATTCAGCAGCCATGCACTAACACACTTTGACCTGGTAATTCTTTTTAGATGAAGTCATTGCCCCAAAGCGTATTTCTAGATTACTTATAAATTATGAGTGCAAATGGAACAACTTTCTGGCATTTTTGCAGTCACATAAAACCATCTATGCTGTTTAATCAACAGCTGTCTTTTTGCTTCTCTCCATCTGACCAAAGCACCGGATTAGAAGGCTAAAGGGTGTCACAAGGTATGAAATATCCAAGTGTTCCTGAATTAAATAACTCCTGGGAAAAAAATCAGATTACTTCAGTAATTAAGGCAGCTCCCCACCCTATTTAACACTTCTTCCTTCACCCCGCTTCACTGCCTAAGGAACTGTGCTGACATTTACCAAACTCTGGATTGAAGTCTGGTTGGCAATTTGAATTCCCTAAGGGTTATTTAGTTTTATGATTTGGACCTGATCCTCTCTCTATCGAAAGAAAAGCAGTGAAAGCTGAAGCTGAGCCACAGACAAAGTAGCCTCATTTTCAGAGTTTCAGAACTCAGATCATTTTGAAATGATCGAGCAAACAAAACTGGCCAAAGAGGATACTGGCCAAATAAAAATGTCTACTTTTTGCCATGTTTTGGTTCCCTCATCAAAAATGAGAATATCAGAACAAAAAATCCTGTATTCATGCCACTAAACAGGAAAAAGCACTTTTTAATGGAACATTTTGTTTCAAATTTATCATTTTAATATGTTTTGACTTCTCTGAAACTCCTTCCTCATTTTTCTGTCCATAACTGAAATGATTCTTTTAATTTAAAAACCAACCCTAAAACGCATATAATGAACCCCCAAATATAATAAAAACCAGCATCCGCCACAGGTCTTTGGCTAAGATGGGTACAGTGGGAAGCAGCTGTGAAGGTGACAGAGCCCAGAAGAGCTGACAGGTCTTCAGGGGCAGCTGCTTCCAAGCGCAGGAGTGGCCCGTACTGATACAGGAGAACAAGTAGCTTATACTGCAACAAAGGAGACTTTCTTGACTAAGCAGGGACCCCATGACTGAGGCCCAATGCCAAAAAGATGATGTGTACAGTGGGTGAAAGTCAAGACAAGGTAAAAATGAGGGATATAGGAAAAAATACAGGCCCATGACACAGCAATGGTGTTAGGAAAGCTCAAACTCAGCTTGAGTTGAAACTAGGAAAGGGTGTCAGGGGCTACAGGAAGAGTTTCTTCCCCTATCTTCACAGTAAAAGAAAAAAACAAGGAAAATGCAAGCCTGCAGCTGAGTGAGGTGAGTGATACAGACATAGACAAGATTGGGGTGCTCAGTCCCTTCTTTTTCTACCATGCCCTTTTGGACACAGATGAGATCGAAGGAGGAGAGGAAAGGTTGAATCAGCAATCCCTTGAGAAATCTTGACTCACAGATGTCCATAGGGCTGGTGGGCTGCATGCCAGGATGCAGAAGGACCAACTGGTGTCAGTGTGAGGCCATGCTCTGCCATCTTTGAAGAGCGTGGAAACCAGGAGAGGTCCTCAGTTCCTCATGGAGCATGAGGCTGTGCCTGCAATACTGTGTTTGCCCCTTCCTGTTCCAGAACATGTTCATAAACCTGTTCAAATCCAGTGAAGGCCACCAAGGTGGTCAAGGGATATGACCTGTGAGGAGAGGCTGAGGGATCTGAGCTTGCTTAGGCAGGAGGGTCAACTTTGGGGCACCAAACAGCAGCTTGCCTGTACCTATGGGGAGGTTATCCAGAACATGGAGATGTCTGGTCATGGATTTGAAAAAAGTAGATTATGCCTGGATATAAAGAAGAAATTATTTTATGGGATATTTGAAGCACTGTGACGTGGTTTCCCAGAGGGTTGGTGAAGTCTCTCTCATGGGAGGTTTTCAGTACTAGACTAAACAAAGCCTTGAGCAATCTGGTTAAATTTTGAGCCCGTTCTGCTTTGTGCATCAGGTTGGACTATGTGCTTTCCCAAGGATCCTTGCAACATAACTAACTATATGATTTTATGAAATCAAAACTCAGTAAATCAATGTTATAGTTTAGAAAAGTATATTAATATTAACTGTGGGACTGAAGGTTACATTTAGACCCAGGTGGGAGCTTCAAATGCCTCCTTTCCGTGGAACAGGGGTGAAGCATCTAATTACACCAGTCAGACATATTTCAGGAACAAGGCTCCGTTTCACTCCTTAAAACCATATGGGCCAGACTAAGTCAGAATTTCAGTACTGATCTGGGGAAACATCAAATTCATAATTGGATTATGTGGCCCACTGTGATCTATATATAAATAAATGTGAGCTATGTATATTTGTATTTGCTCCCAAATACAAGGGATGAAAACAATGGGATTAAGGGGTTGCATCAAACCACATGCAACTCTGTTTCTAAAATCAAGGAACATGGAGTATCTCTTGCATGTGACAGATATACCTACAAAGGAAATCTCACATAGAAATGACATACCAGTCATGGCCCAGTACATAGAGATGTCAAAGAAAATACTTCAATCCAATTTTCATTGCCTTGCACATTTTTCTTGCTCAATGTGTCCAATATGGTCCTCACCATTTCTCCAGTGAAAAGAGTCATGAAAACTGTCCTTATCCCAGGGTTCTTCACTACTACCACATCTCCTTCTCTAACTTTGTAAGTGTACCTTTTCTCCTGCATTCAGCATTTTGCAGTTACCATCACCTGAATCGTTTCCACGATTACTTCCTATGTCACCACCGAGAAACTCACTTTTCCTCTTGAGTTCCTTCCACTGATTCTCTCCAAGATATTTCAGACTGATGGCAGCTATTTATGCTTTCAAGGAAGATGAAGTTTCTTCACATACCGTGAGCACCACCCCCTCTCATCTCAAATCAGGAACCAATGCAGCTTTGGCGCTTCATTTGTATAGGTTTTTAAATGAGCATTTTCATCCTTTAACACGTGGTACTGAGTGCTGGAGAGATATAACTATAAGCCTAAACAGCCAGTCCTAAATCACAGAATGGTTTGTGTTGGAAGGGACCAAATTATCCTCAAAATTCTGTTATTGAATTTGAGGAAAAACCCAAGACCATTTCAGTTGCCCTCATGTTGAGACAAAGACTGCCACATTCCTCCCTAGGACTCTATATCTGTTCCTGGGTTTGATTCCTACACCCCAGCAGGGAGTTTCCTGGTGAAACAACCAACTTCTGTTAAATGTTTGAACAAGGTTTAATGCGGCATAGCGCTAATCCCTGGTGTGGGTGCCTGGGTGCTATGTTAACATTAATACAACATGACAAGAATTGTGGCATACAGTGATCAGTGGGGATTACTGAGTATGAACTAAGAGTTAGACCACAAAAGATATTTGTTTGCTAAGAGAAAATGTGTATTACTTACCCTTCCTTGTGTTTCTTCAGTCCCACCTACAGAAACAGCCCCAGTCTGCCAACCTGGCAGCAACTATTTCATCTGCTGATGCTCATGTTCATAAATCACATCACCTGTGGCAGGAGGCTAGCCCTGCTTCTAAGCAGACTCAGCACAAGAGCAGCCCAGCCTCCTGGAGGTTGGCAACTCTGGTGTCCCCCAAGGCAGCCGCCCTTGTAGGTGGTCCAAAGAATGTCAAAAAGTAATGTGATGTGACAGCAATAAACCACACATAGCCAGACCTTAACAATTCCCATGTGTCTGAATGAGCAAACAGAGAAAACATGAAGGAGAGAAGACAAAATAACAGTAAAGGGATGTGGAAAATATTGCTTTATAGATGTGGGCAGCTGTGAACAGTCTGCTTGATACAGACTTTGGAAGTTTTCTAAAAGTTAGGCTGTTCTTTGTTGAGAAAGACTGAAAAATGCTGCTCTGTGGAACTCTCAGTCGTCATGCCTTTAAGCTTTGTTTTGTCAACCAAGGTTTCATGGCAAAGTAAGACTAATCACTTGAAGCCTGATAATGGGCATGCAAACATCTGCCCTTACTCCTGCAGTCAATGAATCTGAACACAGCCGGGTCATTTGTTATTACACAGGGCTTGGACCCACTCCTCCAGTAGTTAATGGGACTTTCTCTTACTATTTTCAAAGAAAGAAGCGTCAGCTTTTGTAACTGATCTTCATTTCCAGTTATAAAGAGGAAATAACTTCAAACAGCTACAATTATTTACAATGAATGTATGTGACATACTATAAATTAATGTTGCACATGGCTTAAAAGTTTGAGGTATGAGATAAACAAAGTGGCACAGATAATTGGCACACTAAGTATTCTCAAGGTCCTGTTTAGATTATCCAAGGAAAAGCAAAGTCAGGCTGTCACCCTGTCCTTTACAGCTGATGGAGCTGTAAAGGCCAGCAGACACGGTGGAACTTCAGCATTTAAAATAAAAAGAATCTGAAGCACCAGTGTGGAGGTTTAAACTATGTTGACATTTTAGCAACCTCTATAAATCAGAAAAAACCCTTGTGTGCAACGTTATTTTATACCTAAGCTCCGGCTGAGGAAGAGGAAAACATTCTCATGTATCTGTTACGATGATGAGACCAAGATGTTATTCAGCCATGCAATTTCATCTAGGGTTTTTTTTATCTCTAATGTGCATTTCTTTCACAAAATGACTAAATCAAAACAAATGATCTGAAGCACTGGCAAATATGATGCATTTATGTAGGTCAGATATCTGACCTGGAGCAGATCAGATCATCAGCATATCCATCAGGTCACCATGGCCTCATAGATGTTTGTGAATGATCATTCAGAAACCAAGCAACAAGGACTGGCTAATTTTCTAAATGTCTGCTGGTTGTTACTAACTCTTCTCCTAGCTGCAGTCATACAATACTCAGTCCTCATGGTGAGCCTTTTGAATGACAAATTTTGGGGTTCATGCTACTTTCTTCCAGTCAAAAGACTCAGTGTTAAACTATCACAATGAAGACTGTATGACAGCAGCAAAATTCATGGTGCAAAATGTCTGGCTGCTTTCCATTTTATTCTCTCACACAGCACTTTCCACTCCATTTTTCGCTCTCAGAAGTCACTTGAAGCAGCACTGGATCTGTAAGACGAGCATGAAGGAGCTGCTTCAGCACAGAAAGGCTTTTGTTGGTCATCCACAGGCTGGCCAGAACATGCACCGGAGACAGAGGTCAACTTCACTGTGGCTGAAGGAACTGCATCTTCCTCTTACAGTAGCCAAAAGTGTAAACAGAGAGGCTTTTGTTGCCCCAGGCAACTTCTGCTAGTATGCAAACATCTCATTTTGCTGGTTCCTTCCTTCCCTCGCAAGCCCTCAGACTGCAGAAGTCAGCCAGCCTTCAGAGTTTTAACGAACAGCAGAAGCCCCTCCGGTCAGCTGAGTGGATGTGTCAGCCTGTAACAATCTCAGCCCAATGCTAATTACTCCTTGGAAAGCCAGAACGCATTTCTTAGCTGATTCTGTGGAGGATGGCTCCTGGTCAGATACCTCAACAACTGCTTGAGCAGAAAAACGTGCAGAGATGACTTCCACACTGACAATGAAGCCAGACAGTACTGCAAGGCTCTCCTGCATGGCCCCGTGTGCTGGTCTGGCTGGGCAGCTGGAGGCTGCAACCAAGACAGGATTAAAGCTTTTCAGCAAACATTTTTTCATCGTAATTATTCATAGTTCAGAGATAGGCTTAGAGCTGCTGATAAGTGTTGATAAGAGTGCTTGAATTCAATCGGCGCAGGCAGATCTTCAAGGGTGTTGTGCTTTAACAGGTCCTGGGAAGCTCATTAGACGGTCAGAATCCCCCCTCAGAAAGCAGCCGTCTGAAAGCCAGCTTTTACTGGGCAATGTGTTTATTTGCTGGAATTGCCGAACCCTCACTTTTAACAGCAGCACCGCTTGCAGCCAGGCAGCTGTCTCTCTAACAGTAGATCAAAATCCTAGGACTAGCAGAATTGTTCCCTTATGTCAAAGGATTACAGTAATTCCATCAAATAAAGGGCTATGCTTCCAAACCTGAATCAGCTGCTCCATAATAACATAAGCCAATAGCTCTACTACTGTCACAAAATTTGTATTAGAACACACTGGCCTTACAAGTTTATGAGTATCATTTCCTAAGCACGGCTTCTTTAAATTAAAACATCTTACATTTTCCCAGGCAACTTCTGTCATTCTTATAATTCACCACATGCTGCTCCAGGCCACTTTATATTCCCAGTGTGAGACACTGTAGACTGACTACCTTAAAATAAGCCATAAGGGAAAAAACAGGAAATAGGTTTTACGGCTACAAAAATCACATCAGCCAAGACTTGGGAAAACTGATGCTCAAGGCAACATGAAACAATGCTCAATACTTCAGCTGCAGCATGTAAGTCCATTTTGAGGTTTGGACAAGACAAATGTTAGTTATATAGACTGCTATGTACAAAATAAAGCAATGTTACCATCCTTCATGCTGTAAATAAACAAAAGGAAAGTTTAAGGATAATTAGATAAATCTTAAATTTCTTATCTTTTGCATTCCAAAATATATGCAATCATTCAACATAAATTCTGGATCAAGTATAGAGTTAGGTTGAAGGTTGTGCTTCATGCCACAGATTCAATTATATAACAATAAGGGTCCTTTCTAGCCTTAAGATCAATGAGCATTTACAAAAGTGATCCCCCTCTTGTCTCCAGGAGCAAAGCTTTGTTCACAGCTACTATTCCTTTTGCTGAGGATAAAAACAGGAATTCTTTTCCCAGGATGTTAGTATACTAAATAATGGTTTACATGTGAGAAAGGGAATTAGACAAATTTAAATTTGTATAATCCATTCCTGCCAGTAGTGGCAACCAAGTATATTTTGATTTTCCTTCCCTAGTTCTTAATGGGAAATCTCCAGCCTGCTCTCCTGGCCACTTCTCTCACTACAGCACAGTTGTTCAGGGCTTATCTTTTCTAATACAAAGCAGAAATGAGTTCTTGCCTAAAACTGCTGTTGAGGCTCACAAACGAGTCTTCAAAGCAAATGCATTAAGCGTTGCTAAGGGATTTTACTTCAGCAATTAATTTTTGGGAAAATGCTGCATTAGAGAACCTGAAATGAAGGAGTTTGTTTGGATCTTAGGTGGGCTCGGACTTGCACCTAGTTGTGAGGTAGTTATGGTTGCCATGATAGGGAAAACCAGACTGATGGAATAGTAACATGGCTTTTTTTCCATGCCATACATTTTAACTTCAAGTTAAATGGCTTCCGTTCAAATGACAATGTCCATTAGGGTTTTAAAGGTATTACTGGCCGTCAGAGATGTGTTTATGGTGGGGAGAGATGAAGCAGTACATCTCTGCTGGAAAACCTGCGATGAAGGTAGTGTGTGGCACTGGTGGTGCCTCAAGTGCTGGGGAGAACAAACCCACCATGTGCTGCTGTTCTGGCAGCGTATGCGGCAAAAGCAAACCAATAAAGGAATCTTCTGCTTAACTGCAAACTTCTGAGCAGTAAGAACAAAGTGCAACATTTCCACCTGCACTTTGCTTGCAGTGGTTTGCTCCCGAATCAAAAGAAATGTGTGATATAAAATCCAAATAGTAGAGGAGGGGAATGAAGTCTTACACAGCAAAATAACCTCTCAATGTGTGGCGGAAGCACTGATAACAGTAACAAACACCTTTTCACTCCCCGGCCCAGCCCCTGCACAAACATTTCTTTTGGAGAAGATAATTTTGTAGGTTCACTTAAAAAACAAACAAAAAAAAAACAAACCCCAAACCCAAAACACCCCCCTCCCAAAAAAAAACCCAAACAAATCAAAACCAAAAACCAAACACAAAAAAATCCATCAATGTCAAAAATAAATGTACAAAAATAAAAGAGAATGGGTCCATTGCTTTTGTGAAAACAATATTTGTTTTACCGTAATTCTGTGCTTGATTGCATCTCTGGATGGCAAGGAAAGGGGTTTTTTTTAATCCCAGTATACTTTAATTGTGTGTATAGGATTGTCATCCTGATCAGCTCTGTTTGTACTGCTCAGGCAAGTGTTTTCACTGCAGTACAGCTGCAGCTCACCCCTTTTGGGCAGGTAAACTGGTAAACTGCCCTCAGAAAATTTCTCTGCAAAACTTAACTAACCTGTGTAGGAAGTAATGTCTTCATGTCCTAAATGGGTATAGAATTCTGCTAACTATAAAAGGTAAGCTTAAAAAGTAGTATACAAAGGGATAATGGGACATAGGTAGGCAATACTGAACACCATGGCAGACTTGAGGAGCTGTGAGACATATCAGACCCCATCCAGATTGGATGTACAGGTGTTTGACAGCTGTAATAGGATTATCGTACAAGGACCAGCAGTTAAATTTAGATCCAGTCACTGATCAGATGTAGACAGAATCTGGGATCAGATTTCGCTAAGATTTTAACTATGGCCCTGTTTACTAAAATATGTAATTGGAAATGCTCATCCTTAGTTACATGGAGCCAGTGCGCACAGTCTCAGTAGTTTTGGACATGCTGCCTGGCAAACGCTTTTGCTCAATGCAGAATCATTTGTTAAACATTGGTGAGGTTTCATTTTGGTTTTAAGTACAAAAATATTTGATTCTCCTCCTTGTTGTAATAATGATAAACCATGTAAAAAGGTAACATGGTCAAAGCCATCCTTGCTTTACCTCTGCTTCCTGGGTCTTTATTTCCCTTATTTGCTGCTCACTCTTATGGCAACATCAGAATTGTCCTTGAGGGATGTCCAAGGACAGCCTGTATTTGTAGCTAAGCACAGATACCCACCTACATTTAGGTACGTTAATATTAAATGCACTTGCCTGCAATTCCTTATACAGTCAGCACAGAGAGAGCCTTCCAGAGCTCAATTCTTCACTTGGCAGCCTATAACAAGCCCAGGGTAACTCCTTGCCTGACTTGGTTTAAGCAGATTGGATTCAGGCTGGAGCATTTATAAGAGTTACAGTAGCAGACTTCAGTACCTGAATATTTGCACTTCCTTGGAATCTTATAATTTTTGTTTGCTTGTGATTGGAAAAAAACTCTGAAATTTCACAATTTCCATTATGAGGAAAAAACCTCAGAAAACATTTCACCAAAGCATTTAATATTAGTAGCACTGAACCATTTAGTTTGGCCTAGTTTGTTAAACACAAAAATCTATCCACAAATTAATTTAATTTTTAATAAAAGCTCAAAACACAAAGGGTTATTTCTTATTGCATTCAAAACCTTACTGAAAATGCTTTATGAAACTGTTTCATCTCCAGAACTTCATGAGCCATTTCTGAGCAACCGTATTTCAGTTTTCTTTAGGCATTCTTATCTGACTTCAGTGTTAATGGGCAGCATTATCCAGCTGCTTGCTTTTTCCTGGGCAATGGCTCTACGTTTGTATATCTTGGCTAACATGGGTATTTTTATGAGGTCATGAAACCTAAACAAACAGATGGGAAAAAAATTACTGCTACAACCTGAGGGGAGAGAATCCTTAACAGAGAAAGAGGGGCTGTAATACTGAGAAGCAGAAGCCAGAGAACATGATGGGGTGAACAAGTTCTGCATGTGATGACTGAGCAGCTTTTGCTGTCTCACAGCTTCTTCTGTTTCACCCACAGGCCTGGCATTGTACCCTCAGCATTCTGTTTGGTTTATACTCCAGATCCATATTTTCTATTTTTGCTATTCTTTTGTGGCTGTTATTCCTTTCTGTGGTCTGGGGCAGTTACAGGGTAAAATTTGTTAATGGCAGATTTAAATCTCCTGCTGAATAGGCTGTGCAGCCTGAGATTTTTAGGGTGCGGATGAAAAGCTTTCCAGTGAGTTATACTTCTTAAAACAAAGACAGCAGCAAAATCTTTGCTGGTCAGCCAAAAACCCAAGGCAGTGTTTCTCTGCCACACTTCCATGTGCTGTGCAGCTTTCACTTTTAATTAATCCAGTCTGTTTGGTTTCTGTCAGAAGTCTATAAGCTTCTCTGTTAATTTGCTGATGAATCCCCTACAGAGTTATAATCTTCATTGCGACCCTTCTCATGATGACAAAGGAGATAGGGTTTTGGCATCAGCATAACCTCTACATCAGTAATACTGTAAATGTTGAAATGAGGTGCTCTTTCCTTTTTCTATAAACACCTTCAAAACTACAAAAACATTGTGATGATTAAACAAGTGATTGATAGGTCATTGTTTACATTAAATTATCCCCTTCACAGTTGCTTCATGGGTGGCATATGAATAGCAAGCAATTACCATTTTCTTCATATTGCAGGTACTGTAGCTTTAGTCCTTACATCCAAGCAGGGATCTGTCAAGAAGAATGAGCCTCTTCAGCTTTCACCACCTCAGTGCCTGTGAGCTGCTGAGATCATTGCAAGCAGCTGGGATTCATTTCAAAGGACTGAAGCTGAAGATGGCTTAAATCCTTCCCCTCTCCCTCTGCAGCTGGCATTTCATGCTAACCAAGCAAAGCCTACGATACGAGTTATGAATCAAGTCAGCTTAACTGCCTAGGAGCACTGGAGTATTTCTGGAAGATCAGAACGAGTCCTTCTTATGGTTTCATTAACACCCCCTGCTGCTGAAGAGGTTTTTATCATGTTGAGAGTTAACTTATTTGGGGCTTGCAGCCTACCCTTATCCTAATTTTTGATCCTGAGACATTTTCCTAAGACACAGTATCACCCAGATAAAGTGACACTGAGAGAGCACTCTTACAGACATAGGGAACATACTGCCACAAAATTAGATGTCATCCATTGGACTGAAAAGTGAAAATCTGATATAGGCAGCTGTGGGACAAAGTTTTCACTGTGCTTGTCATCACCATTGTATGAAAGGTTTACGTTTCATAAATGGTAAGTAAAACAGCTATTAAATCACAGAATTGCTGAGGCTGGAAGGTACCTCCATGGACTGTGTAGTCCGAACCCCTGCTCAACACATGGTCAGCTGGAACAGGTTGTCCAGTACTGTATGCAGTCAGATTTTGAGTATCTCCAAGGATGGAGACTCCAGAAGCTTTGGAAGCAACTTGCTCCACTGTTTGACCACTGTCACAGCAAAACAAAGAAAAGCTTTTTCTTATGTTTGAGTTTCCTGTGTTTCCATTTATGCCAGTTGACTCTTGTCCTCTTATTATATACAAACTCCTTATTTTCTAGCACAGAGAAGTGTAGCCAAGGGAATTGTGTCTATTATTACTGTTTCAAAAGACATAGTATTTACACATAAAATTTGTAAACGTAGTATTTATATTGAATTTAAATACGGATTTAAATATAGTATTCATATTTTATTTACACATAAAATTGCTTCTCTAGTCTGGAAAGTAACTACATAGAAGAGGCAGTGTGAATGACAGATAAATTTCCATTATTTTCAATAGTGTTCCCAGTGTTCAACATAGGCTTTTCCAAAGAATCCATGCTTATAACTCCTAAATGCATTCCAGCCTCTGAGAACCCAAGTCTTGTAGGCTCGTACCTTGTTCTTCTAAAAACTACATTGTTGGGACAAGAAAACCATGTCTAGTTTCTTTCTCTCATGACAGGTTTACGTGTTTTACATATGCTCGGAAGCATTAGTTTTGCCTTTGTGCCCAGCTGTAGCTTTTCAGACTAACTGATAGACCCATGTGATCTCTCATCATTTCTACTCACTTAACTTCCTGATCAAGTCGGAGACTATGCAAATACTTTTGTGTGCTGAAACCTTCTCAGACACACCAGGCTCCTCTGAATGAGCAGGTATAGCACAGCTCTACTTGTTTGGTGCAACTACTTGTGGGGGCTGAGATTTGATATCAAAGCAGGAAAACAAACACCATGAGGTCCTGCAGCACACAGCAGCTTCCACAGAGAGACCCCATGCTTACATAGGGTCCTCACCAACCTGAAACTGAGGTGGGAGACAAGCCTGGGAAACAAGTGACCCTTTTCCACACAATCAAATCAGAAATATCTGGTTGAGAACGGTTCTCCAAAACTGACCAAGCCAATGAATTAAATGGGAGAACAGCGCCACTATCCTGCAAGGAACAACTTCCACAGAGTAAGGGTACAGATCCCTTGAATCAAGGGAGACAAAGCAAACCACAACAATTTATGGGGTTTTGCACAATAATATAGGTGGGTTTTCCCACCCCTAAAAGAAACACAAACCAGTTTAGTAGATAATGCTTATGCGTAACCAAGTGCTTCTCTGTTACACAAATTCAGCCAAACCAAAGTTCTAGCTTACACATCAGAAGGGGTCTGGGACAGTGTCTCTGCACTGATCTTTTAGGACAGGAGGAAAGAGAAGATGAAAAGAGTGAAAGGCTTATTTTGATATCTTTAGTAATGTTTAAAATTTGAAATGTTTTCGTTTTAACTCATTAAGCTTACTGATAACTGAAACCCCACCAAATTCTTGTAGTTCTTTTTTTGGTTGCTGGCAAATGATAAAACTGGCAAATTAAAAACCAATATTAAGAAATCAGTTATTCAACATAAAATGCAGCCACCATAAACTGTGTGCATTACAGTAGGTATAACCAGTCTCACTCTGTAGTTGCCACAGGCAGCAAAACATCAGGAGCAAAATCTTTAGTGGCTCTTTACTGTGTCAGTGACTTGAGCCTGTGAGAAACCTACCTCTTCTGGTTTGCCTAAGGCATCAAAATACCCCAGAGCCGGCATCCCATACAACCAGAATGTAATTACACTGTGGAAGCACACTATCTGGCACTCATATTTACAGTCAGAGCCTGAAAACACGTATTGCTTTCAATTTTTCTGGAAAGCACAAGCAAGAATATCAGTTTACTCAATTTCATTGTGGAAAATATAGATTAAGTACAGAAAAGGCAGACTCTTCCCTAAAGGCTTAGACACATTCGTACCAAAGTCATAGATTCTGTAAAAATCTAACTATTCTCAGATACAGTCTTACTTTTGATCCTGCTAAGAATGAAGAAAAGTCAGGCTCTAACCACTGCAGGGATTTTGGGAAAACTGCTTGCATGGAGGTGGAATGTAGTAATAACCTTACAGATTTTAGCTTGTAATTGTAAATTGCAGGCAGACTTTAAAATAATTCCACTCCTTCTCTCACAATCGTTCTTGCCATTTAGTAATTCTCCAGAGCTGGTGGTATTGAACTACAGCTGGGTGCCACCAGGGGGAGCTTTCATGCCAAAAATCCCATTGACTTCATAGTAACTCAAATTCCTTGGGGATTGCAAGGAGATTGAAAGCTGAATCTACATAATTTCTCATCATTCCTGAAAGAAAAGGAAAAACCTGCTGCCTCCCTTTAACTCTGGAGATGGTTACCCTGTGGGTGTTCTCTGGTGTTCTGGGATACAGGCAACCGCTTGCTCTGACACTCGCTGTCATTCAGCCCCTCTCTTCAGTGGTGTTTCCCTGCCTCCAGTTTTCACTGCTCTCCATTTAACTGGCCTCATCTTTCTTGAGTCTAATGCCTCAGTCACTGCTAAGCCAGGTAGATGTGCATGGGTTTTCTACGCATTTCCAGTTGCTCTCCAGGGACAAGTGCAACCATTGTGTGTCCTGTGTGCCTGTCACTTGGAAAGATGCCATTGGAGGGAGTAGCCCACAAACCTGCACCATTTCCAGGGTTTCCCAGACATATGTTTACATATACTTCTTGCTGTGTGCACAACGTACGTAGTAAAGGTGCACCTTGAGCTGGAAGAATCACAGCAAACATTTTAGGTTTGTGGGTTTTTGCTTCTGAGCAGTTATTAGATCCCACAATTCCCTTAAATGCATTTGTAAACATATTTACTTGGTAGATTGCTCAGAACCTGCTGACTATCTCCTCTGGCTGTAAGAGGAATTGAATAACGTGGAATAATACTGATTGCAGGTTGGGTGAGCACTGAAAAGCCAGAAAAATCCTCCCAATGTTTCAAGAAAAATTAGTGGCTGTACCAGATGAGAGCTTTTTAAACAACATCCTTCTGGCCAGTGCAGCTTGCAGGAAAATGAATTCCTTTTCAGATCCATATGCTTGCTGCAGTATTTCCTGTGTTTTTCTGGTCACATTCACACACATAATTCATGCGAGTGTTCAGTCCTAGCTGTGGGCCTGAAAGGATGTGGTTGAAACCTTCAGGCTGCTTATGTTCTTGTCTCCATGCCAGAACTTTGGTGGATGGTTCTGGGAACTCTGTGTTCCTGCTAAACTGGGCAATGTCGCATCCCAAGGGCTGAAGGAAGGGAGAAATTGTGGAGGGGAGGGGAACCACATGGCCTTCTTTAGAAAAATTTTGATTTTCAATAAATTCAGACTAATAGGCATGCACTTCAAAAGGGGGTGGAGGAGGAGTCAAATAATAAGAAACCCAGACAACATCCCCACCACAAGAAACCCAACACAGATGGTCCCTAAGAATCAGAAGCAAGGTTTCTCTTAACCTAACCGCAGAAATAAGGACCACATCGTTCAGAGGCTGAGATGTCACAAAGCTAACGTTGGACATTTACTCAGGTCAGAATGAAATCTGGTGGTAGAAAACAGAATAACTAATGGTAAGCTACTGCCCCTGGAAGAGCCGCCTGTGGGCAGGATCCATGCTCAAGGAAATGATCGTCTATTTCAAACCTCCCAGGGCTGATCTCAGGAGCACTGAATGCTGGTGGTGGAAGATCTGCAGATGGGCTGTGGACTTGAACCTGCTTACATGTGCTCATAAGGACTAGCACAGTTGATGGAGTCTTATCTGGAAGGCTGTGGAATGATTTTGCTGTATCAGGCTGATGGTACTGCTCAATGCACGGTGGTGTCATTCATGTTATACAGCTTCACTGTTAACCTTGGGCTTGCCTGTAGCTTGTCATGCTGCCTCTTGACAGCTTTGCCTTTTGGGGGATGGAGATTTTTATAAATGAAATCTGACTTTGTGAAGAGGAAACATTAACACACATAAAGGAACTGTAGAAAAACACAGATACAGATGCAGGGAAGGCTTTTTTTTAAGGGTAAATTAATTGAGACATGAGCCTGCATAGCATGGAGGCTTTTTAGACAAATATTACTTACAGAGCTATCTGTACACACTGTACCAGAAGAGCCCCGGATAAATGAGCAAGCTCCCCCACTGTCTCCTCACATGCCAGACCCCCTGTCAGTGCTGTAAGAAGATTGTGCTCTCCCCATCAGGGCTAATTAGTGGCACAGAGCCGAGGAGTGGTGAAGACCTGACAAATACACTTGCCCCTGCTGTATGCACAATCCTGCAGCTCCTGTCCTGGAGCCCAGGAGATGCCAAACGCTGAACAGCAGCAGCAACATATTATCTAGGTATTCATTCCATCGTCTTGCTTAGGATCAAAATCAGGATTTTAAATGTCTGATATGAAACAAATGGGCAATTATTATTTATTACAGTAGGACTCGCTGGAATCAGTGTCTGCCATGTGGCTCGGTTATTAACCTCCAGCGTAGAACATACAGCTAAAGCCAGGAAATAAAATACAATGCCTTGCCAAATCACAGGCTTCATAAGAACCTTACATCTTCTCCTACAAAAATATTATCTTTTCTTCAAAAGCCATTTCAATTCAGAGCACAACGCTTCAAAAATCTTTGGAATTTCACTATGAACATGTCTTAAGATATAAAATAACCAGAACAACACATTGCCCTTCCTGGGCTTTCCACTTTATATTTTAAAATGAGTACTATGTCTCCCATGTTCTCTTTCTATAATATTTTATGTTGTTATCTATCTCTTAAAAGGTTGACATTTTAATGTCATCTGTTACCGCTTAGAAGCAATTAATAATACTATGATGTTTACATGGCTCTATATTTAGTAAAACAATGCTTAATAACACTGTTTTCAAGTCATAAAAGCTGTTTCACTGACATTTGTAAGGTTACCCTTCTATCATGAAAATAAAGCAATACTTTTTAATGAGGCCAATTAAGCATTCATTGCACAAAGATTAGAAAGAGCTATCAGATATGTGGACTTCATGCTGAACTAAATGAAGTCAGTAGAAATACTCCCCTAGACTTTGGTCTTTGTTGGATCAGGCCCTGAAGCCACACATGGCAATTTAGGGACTGATATCAGTGCTCAGCGCAACCTTTTCTTTTTTGGATGCCAGGTAACAGTGGTAGATGACAAGTTACAACACAAACATCCCACTTTTGCTGTAGAACAGATGTCAAGCGTAGTCTCCACTAAACACCTTGGTCTCTCTGAAGGTACTGTGGTATTTATTACAGCCAAGGCCAGAGCCATTTTGAAGCAGAAGCCGCCAGCTGTGTGAAATGAAACATATTCAAAGCTGCCAGCAGCAAGAGATTAAATACAGACTATGGCAGCGTCTGCCAGCTTTTTGGGCAGTAGCAGAGCAGTGGCAGCCAACTGAACTTGAGATGGCAGCAATCTAATGTATCCCATTCACCAACCCAGTGATTCACTAATTAATTTAGCTCAATTTTTTCTAAATGGTATCTACTGTCAC
This sequence comes from Coracopsis vasa, assembly GCA_026283785.1. Classification (NCBI taxonomy): domain Eukaryota; kingdom Metazoa; phylum Chordata; class Aves; order Psittaciformes; family Psittacidae; genus Coracopsis; species Coracopsis vasa. The sequence goes on from JANHGB010016609.1 coordinate 40,809, forward strand.
CATATGACTGTACCAGCCTGAGGAAGGAGAAGGGGAGATAGAGAATGAGGAAAAGTGACTCAGCACTGGAAGGTAACATCTTGGAAAAGATTGCCAGGAGATTTGTTCAAGGCCATACTACTTAAGTGGTGTGGTTGCATCAAGGTGCAGTCTGACTAAGGCGCTGGTAAGAATGGTATATAAATGAAGAGAAGAACTAGTTTTGAAAACAAAACTACACCTTTCTTTTGTGACCTATTTAGGAAAAGTGAAAAACCATAATGATACAAAATTGCAGCATGAATTTTCCTTTCCCAGGGCTTCGGGGGGTACAGGCAATCATGGGACTTCCACCCATGAAACTGAATGCACTTATGGCACTTAGTCAATCACAAAACATGAACAAGAGCAGTGTACATCAATAATGAGCTTTGCCTTCTATTACCCCAGAAACAACATACTGAGACAGGTCTTCTACCTAGAAAGAATGTGTTGAAGAGCGGATGTCACCAGGCTAAAGAAAGGATACGCTGCTACAGGCACACCACAGCTTTGCTAAGGGATTAGAGAAGGGCTTGGCCCTCACCTCAGGGACTGCTTCAGCTACTGCATGGTGCCTGCCTTTGTGGAGCAGTCCACCCAGTATTTATCACAGCCATTTAATTCACTGGAAAAGCAAGGAGATCTTGCACATACACATTCAGGACTGAGAGGATAATCAAAAAGCATTTCCTTCTCTTGTTCTGACCTCGTGGTTCATATGCAGCACAATCACGTTTAACAAACAGATCATCACTGGAGAGATTAGGAAAATGTAATATTCGAAGAGCCAAAGAGACTTACCCACGTCAGAAAAGTCTGGCTGAGCACTAGCTTAGTCTGTCAACCTGGGACTGATGTTCAGAAAACTGTATAAGATGTATTATATTGTGTCTAATACTAATTTCCTGAAAAACAAACTTAAGCCAGGATATGAAGCAGAACTCACACAAAGACACCACATTTTTCTGTCTAGTATAATATGATCCAAATACTGATGTGTTTAGTTAACGCTAGAAGCTCTTCACAGAGGTTGCCATATGAAAGGGCAGTCTCTAAGATTATACAAGTTTCTCTAGTCCTCGCTTAAGACTTACAAACCTCATTCCTCTGCCACTTGAAGTAAATTTAGCCTGAGATTTTTGTTCCGTGATGATTCTTGTGGGCTCCAAACTCAGTGCTTACCACACTACCAATAATCCTTTATGTCTCCAGACTCTATTCATGTTCCTTGTTAACCTTCAGTCACAAAGTAATGAGATGCATCAGACATCACCAAGCTGGCCTAAGGGGTTACAAATTTGGATGAGGGCCACATACTGTACTAATTGCTTCTAATAAATTACATATTTCAGGAGGGACATCATGATTTTAATCATTTATTCTGCATGGTGTTTCCTTTGGAGAGAAAAACAAGCAGGCACTAAACAAGGTGAGCATCTGAAATTCATGGCAGAAGCTAGAAAGAGCTCATTTAATATCAACCATCATTGTAAATACTAGAATTATGCATGTATCAAATCCCTAGGCCTGAACACTTTGGGAACAGCCAGTGAGTCTTGGTTGTTTTAATGAGTCAAACCCAAATGATATCTTTGAATGTTCCTTAGATTTACAACTCAGATTTAATCCTATTTCAAATGTTGTAGCTGGGGCCTAGCTCAAGAAAAAGTCTTTGTCTCTATGCAAAGAAAAATACATTAAGAGGGGAATTTAAGAAGTGTATTTCCCAAAAGGTTGAGAGGGAAAAGAGTCAAATGTACCTTTTGCCTCTGCGGGGAAAGAGTTTAATTATGAATTGATGGCAGCTGATTGCAAAGGTGGTCCAGTTAACCAGAAAGCTGCAAGAACTTTCTTTAAAGCCCACTGAAATTAGTAGGATCTTGATGTTGGTCTAAATATCCTCCTGCAGGGTAAACTAGGGTGAGTGAAGGTTTCCTATTTCCCTGACCTCTAGCACACCCATTCCAGTAGACTCACTGTTAGTGAAACCCTCAAATCACCTGGGAATGTGCACTTCCTTCACAAGGGGAGACCTTGATGGTATTTAAATAGCTGCTAGTATTAATAGCAATAGCTGGTAGTTAATGTGGAGATTTGGGAGCTCTAGGGAGCAATGCAGGTTTGGAAACAGCTCAGGCTGTCTTCTCTTTGTAAACCTTGCTTCCGGTCACTTCAGTCTGCATTTCCTTCCAAGGATGAGCTGGGATACCAAACAGAACATAACTATCTAGGTAAACGGAAACCTGCCTCAGTACAAAGTATGCCTTGGGATGGAAAGTTGTAGTTGTATCTCTGAGACTCAAATGTGCTTTTTTGATTTTCAAGTGGTAATGCCAAGAAAGCACAATTACCTGGGATAAGTGCCATCTGCTTCTGCCTTAGCAGTCTAAGCTGCCTTCCACTTGGTCCCTCTCTACCTAGGAGGTTTATCATCCCATTTTAAACTTCTGTGGTGAGTGTGAGGGCAAAAGGGTGAGAATCCAGGAAGACTTTCAGGGACTCCTCTAACCCACAGACCAGAATAATAAAGATACCTATAAAGATGCTATTTGTCAATGGATGCATGGATGGATATATGTACTTATGTATATTCGTGCTGAAACAGTTGAATGTCTCCTTTGATACGGATGAAAAGGACCACAGAATTCCTCTTGGTTTTGTAATGCAGAATGAGAAGCAGAATAGTAAATAGGAGAAGCAGGCCTTAGCAATGAGAATTGACTGGAAAAGATTGCCAAGATTGTCCTTGGTAAAACTGGTGACTTTTCCAATTGAGCAACCTTTCTGTGTTTGTTTCGGGGAATTTTATTTTTTGGTTTTTGGGTTGGTTTTTTTGGGGGTTGTTTTTTTTGTGTGTGTGCGTTTTTGGGGGGGACAGTTCTTTTGAAGAGGGTTGTTTGGTTTTGGTTCTTTTCTGGGGTTTTTGGTTGATTGGTTTTTGTTTGGTTGGTTTTGGGTTTTTCCTTTCATAGAGGCTCAAGACAACTTCTGCACATGCGGAAGAGAAGCTTAAAGTGAAAAGAAGTGATGGAGATTCAAGATTAGCATATTAGAGCATTGGAAGTTATAGAAGAATGGCAGAATTTGAAGTTCACACACAAAAGCCCAAGAACAACAGAAGAAAAAAGTGACCCAAACAGGGAACATAAAGGTGGTGAATCCTCAGTTAAAGAGCAGTGCTATACCTAGAAACAAACGTGATGAGTGGTAAACCACAACATACTGAAAATATGATGGATTCATTTGGTGCAATCTTCAGATACTGACATTTGCCAACATTGCATGCTACATGAAAGCATGGAATTAACAAACAGGGTTAGAAAAAGAAGTATTTTTGAAAGCAAAATGGAAAACCTTTTTGACATCCATTAGGTTTGGTAATATAATACTAACAAGAACGCTGCGCTGAGCTGTTATCTGGTTCACTGTCTGATTCACTCCCCAGACTACCACTCAGATCAATAGCTCTCACATTGATTTTTCCAGCATGCTGTATTCCAGTAAAAAGAACAATGCTCTGGGATGAATCAGCTATTTGCTCCATCTGTAGAGACTCTGGTGCATTTTTGTTTAGGAAAATAAGAGCAGGAGCCTTTTATTTACTGCTATACATTTGTATGCACAAATATATAGCAGTAAGAATCTGCCTGTTGCACCATAACATGACACTGGCTCTGCAGGCACACAGGTTTGCTACAGCAGCTACAAGCCTGCCTTGAGTTAGAGCAAGCCATTGTAAGGATGGAATTAAAGTATTTTGGTTCTATCTTAGATGATAACATTATCTTTCAGTTTAGGTGACTGCTAGGCAAAGTGGAAAAATATGCTGACATTTAACTAAGAAGCTGATCTGCATATATTTACCATGACATGTAAACGTTGGCAGTACTGCATTGTCATTTATTTCATATATTTTCATGTATTTGCATATTCCTCATAGCATTACTATAGCCCTAATACTGTAAGTAGTCATCATTATTATCTGATGTTGTTTCTGCTCCTTTTAACTGTGTTAATTTTCTGTTTTGTTTGTAATCACAACATGCAGGTCTATTTACTCTTGCAGTCTCTCCCTTGCCTAGCCACGAATTCATGAAACCAGCAGCCTTTTTCTCATACAGCTTTGTAACTATTTCGTGGAACTTGCAAGAAGTACAGCAAAAACGTTTTCAGTTCAAGGAAGAAATAATAACCTCAAGGGCTATTTGGAGTCAGGCTGAAGCATCACTTTCCCCATGGTCTCTCTTGACCACCTCTCTGCTGCAGGCGTAGAGCAAAGCAAGCGCCATGGTCCCTCATCTCCCTCACGGCTCCCCCCACGCAGCTGCTGTCTCGGCTTCCAGGCTCTGCACCCGCCTGTGAGCTTGGCTTATTTCTGGGAAATTTGAGTTAACAGCAGCTAAAAACTACTAAAATGGCAGAGTAATTAACAAATGAAAATGTTTGACCCTCTTTCCTACTATGAGCTCTGTTTTATGGAGATTTATTATCTCCATCTTTGAATGTAAGTTACTGGATTACAGTCCATCCCACCTTCCATTAACAACAGCCCTAGAGAATATGGGGCAGCCAAAGGGGGCATAAAAAAGAGAGATTCAGCATCCAGAATCTCATTCTTTAACTGCTTGTTGAATACCATACTGCGATTATGCTGAGGGATAAACAGCCCACAAGAAATAAACATATGCAAAGCTATGGGAATAGTGTGTGATTATGAAGCCTGTTATTCTGAAGATACTGCTGGATGTCAGTATCTTCAACTGTTATAAAACTGGAATAATTTAAATCTTTACAGAAACCCTGTCTCTCAGCAATGCAATACACAAATAGCATCGTGTATTTCACATTGTTACATACTTGCCTCCTAATGTCTTAGTGTAAACAAAATAAAATTCATGTTTTCATAACAGTGAAGAGGAAGGAATAATGATTTTTATACTTCAAGTAATTTTTAAATAAAAAGGATGGTGTTTATGACAGTTACGGTATGGGAAATCTGGAGCTATCTAGCCTGTTTACAGGAAGGGTTATCAACTTCCAGGTGTTCACCTCTGTATATAGGAATACTGCATAGTTTAGGGTGTTTAAGTATTGAGGAGAGGCATTTTGTGCTCTGCTTTGTCCTGCTTACAAGATATTTCATCCTAGTTGTGATCTATCTTGAATTACATACTTTCCTACCCTTCCCTGGGAATCAAGTTGGTGTAGAAGCAAGCTATGCCAAGTGCTTTCCCAGGTCTCAGCAGGGTATTAAAGGTAACACTGAGTAGGCTGCAGTTTATAGAGGAGATATAAGGACCTTTTTTACACTTCATTTACACAATGTTTGGTTTAGGCTTGTACAGCAAAATAATACAGCAGTGAAATCAACAGGCATTGTTGCTACCCATGCAAAGCTTTTTCCTTCCACAAATTATTACAATTATCTGTAATAAGATTATTTCTAATATCGAGTACTCAAACTTTAGCCCATTTTGAAAAACAGATAGTAAGACTTGTGTGACACCTGAATGATGTTTTAACTATTGCTAAGATAAGTACTGGAGAAATGAAGCTACAGAGCAAGATGCATAGAACTGGCTGATGCAGTAAATTACTCAATGATAGCGGCAGTATTTGACAATACAAATCAGATACCTTGCCTTTTTTGCCAGGTAATAAATTCTGTTAAGCAGAAGGTATGGAAATTGAAGATATTCATTAGCTATCAGGGGACACCTGGCATGATAACCTTTGGTCTGCAGTCTGAAAATAATCCTGCACTGAGAAGTGTCAGTCAGAAGTGCTGGTGAATCACCATAGATCTTGCTTTACTGCAAGCACCATCAAGTCAAACTCTGTTCAGAGTCATTTGAGCCTTGCTAAAATTAGCTGTTCTGATCCCAGCTAACATTCCTGCTGCTTTTACATTCATTCCTCAAAAGCATGTAAGCCCTTTAAACATTTATTGGGATTTCGCATTTCTCCTTATCTTCATGAGAAAGGCTGGCTTCACACTTCCTATGATCAGATACCCAGGCCACAGTATTGGCTAGTCTCCTTTTCACAGCTGCCTAGAAAGGGAAGCAGAATGTATGGGAGTGGTTTGAATAAGAAACAGAGCTGTATGGGGCCAGCATTGGTAAAATTTATGTATTCAAGGAGTTCTCCTCAAAGTTTGACATTGAATTATTGGTTACATCAAATTAATAAAAGTATCAAGACTGCAAAACAAGAAGCTGAATAAATGAATAAATAAATAAATGAATAAATAAATAAATAAATAAATACATAAACTGCCGCTGGTGCAAGATTCTGTGGTGAGGGTAAATGGATGGTCAGTATCAGGCAGATGGTCAACAGCAGATAGTCACTTCAAAGCATCAAACCACCGATGGCTAAGCACGAACCTCTCACAGCTGTGCTGCTTCCTTTGTGAGAGAACACACAGAGCTACGGCTCAAGAGGCAGAGACAGTACCTGCACAGTACCTTTGAGGGCAGGTGGGGTGAAGACGCTCTGCTTCCTTTGCTTGGGAGAGGCACTCTGGGACTGGGGAAGGACAAAACACAGAGAGAGGCAGTAAGAGGTGGGCACGGGAAGAGTTTTATGTTCATGGCAGCTCTGGGTCTTTCAGAGGGTGCATGAATCAATCTGAGAACTTACTAAGAAAATTATATTGCATAAATTGATTCCAGCTCCCAGGCTTTCATGACTTCCATTGGTTAGGCAAAATATGTGTTTAATGGGCAACCTTTATGGCTCCAGGCAAAACAGATCCAATAGTACTGAAAATTACCCTTCACTCATTAATTATCATTAAGCATAAAATTAAGATAGCCTGTGCTTCTAACATGCAAATATATATTTACATATATTAACATATTTTCAAGATATACATTAACAAATATTCCAATTAAATATGGTGTAATGAATGATTATATGTACAGGTAAGGTAGTACTGAAATTATTAACATGTAAACTTTTACATAAATAAATGGACAATCTCTCCCCTGTACTTTTCCAATGTTTCCTATTACTCCTAAAATAATAATTTCAGCAACCCATCACTCAGTGTCTAACTGGACCTGATTTCAGTGGCACATTTAGACATAGTTAAACTTCTTCTGGCCTCAAAGTCACATTTATGCACGAAAGATAAATTATTCCAAAATAATGGTAGTAATATTAAACATATGGTAATAGTAGCATAATTATATCAATATATCATTAGCAAAAATTAACTGGAATACATTCCAGTGCTAAGGCAGAGCAACATTTGCAAAATGAAAGCAGTTAAATTGGTGTCCAATATTATACCAATTTAACTGCTTTTTCTAAGACAAAGGTTAAAAAAATGCTGTGTGTGAACAAGTTTTGGTTTTTGTCATATAATCAATTCCTGCTTGTATTTGGTCATAATGATGTTGCCTTTTCCCAAATATTTGCTAAAAATTCCCTTTTCCCTGGGTACTTTGGCTGGTATATAGCCTGTGAATTTAAATTAGATCTATTTCTTCAAGGAACATTTGAGACAGCTCTTAAGAAAACCACTTTCACACAAGTGGCCAGTACTATTGCCTTATCTTATCACAATGGATGGAACCATGAGATTTATAAATAAAATATTGTCTTCTTTTGAAAGAGAAAACTATTTATAAACACTGTGGGACAGTTTGTTGATCCTAGACCCAGTAAATCTTTATAAGTCTGTATTGCAGTCCAAATTTGAACCAATCAATACCTCCTACTGCTATTTAAAGGTCTGCCTGCTTCTCTGAGCAACGGGTGAAGGAGAAAGAGATCAGGTAATTGCAGGAACTATGTAAGGGGAGGTTAGCAAATGAGGTCAGAGGAGCTGACTTTTAACTCATCTGCAAGCAACATCAATGCATTTCCTGCTACAGGCTTGGCAAATGATGGGAAGAGAAGAGGGGAATTTGCAATGCTTTTGTTGACCAGCAGTGATCTGCAGATCCAAAGCAATGCTGGATTAGCTGAGCTGACAGGGTCACCTTGGGCCAAATTTACTGTGATTTTCAGGGCATGGAAGCAAGGCAGAAGGGAAATTTGCCTTTCCTAGTTCCTTGCTACAGGGAGAAGAGAAAGCCAGCCAAGCTGAGACACAACACAGCTTTACACAGCCCTGGTTTGAAAGTGATGGTTCCTAAAAGGCTGTGTTACTAAAGACGGTGTGACAATGCAAATGAAAACATTAACAAGGATAAATCAGTGAGTTTCAAAGGGGTTTTAGCCATGGACCTATTTTAACAATAAATATGTTTAAATAAAAAAACCCACAACATCACTTACCTCTGCCTGTGAGATATTTGTTCTTTTCTCATCTTTTTCTAGTGGAAGAAAAGACATGAAAAGAGAAAAGTTAGTACAAAAGGGTTTCTCAACACTTACCCTTGGGACTCTGCCCTGAACCCTACAGAACTATTGTAAATAATAAAATACTCTTCTGATTTACAGCTTTTCTTTCTGTTTTGTCTGTCTCAGAAAACCAGAGGCCCTGATTAGCATTTAGACATAAGCACTGCGTCTAAAGCACTTAACTTCCATTTTTTGTCTTCGAATTACAGCAAGTGATGGAGTGCCTCTACCAGCAGGTCCTTTGGCCAGGCTCTTAGCAGGGCTCTGTGCTCACTGGTGGCCATGGGCATATGTTTTGCCCCTGTTTTGTCCAGGGACTGTGCTTTCTTCTATGGTCAGAAAAGACTTGGTTGCCAAAGAGTGTGCAAGAAGCTTACAATCATCTCTACTGGACTCAAATAATGAGAAGAATTTCATCTCAGTTAAGTTATTAGCATACCAATACTGGTGGTAAAGAGTGCCTTACAGTAATATGTAAAATTAGCAAACTGAAGCTTAACAAAAGCTAATCAATCATCTAAAAAATTTCATGACATTACTGGGCTGAAATTTTTCCTGAAACTCCTTACTTTTCTTCTCTTAATTTGCTTTGGACTATAGGCATGGCAGAAATTTCTAATTAAACCAAGTGTCTCTGAGAACCTGTCTGAACAACAAAGTAAAATCATATGTAACAGAGGAGGGTCAGGGATCTTTCTAACCATTGCACTTAACCAGTTTTTGCATGAGACTCACTTATTTTTCTGTTGTTGTCTTGGTGTAGTTAATGGCCAGAAGGTGTCTGGTTTATAATAATGATGTCCTAAATACTTGACAAAGATCATGTAAGATCTTTGATGTACAGTAGTTTAGAGCACTAAAAGAAAATGCCTTTAAACACAGAGACGTCAATCTCTCGCTGTACCAGCACCCCTTCTGAAATTTTCCACTTGCAGATATCTCTGTGCAATTTCCACTGAGGTGTGGCAGATCTGGAAATGTAGGTCTGAGTGAAGAATTAGGTCTAGACAATATAATTTTATCTAACTTATTCTCTAGATATTGGCTGCTTGTACTGTGCTGTGTGTGAAGGGATGAGTCAGTCCAGGCAGACGGATTGCATTCTCTATTGTATTCTTTACCATTGTATCTGTGCATCTTGCAAACATTAATTCACTTACTGATTTTTTTCAGTGTATATATTTCCCATTACCTTTATATGAAAGACATTCAAAAGACTTATACTCAAGGTTAAAAGTGTAGCTGAAAACAGTCCTGATTACTAAAGCATGGTCCCACAGATACAGAATTAGACAAGACAATCAGGAGGCAAGTTCCTGCCATTGACATTTGTATGAACTTTGGTAAGGTGACTAATCTCTTCCTTGACTTCCCTACCTGTAAATAACTATAGCAGTGCCTATTTTAATATAGCAGTGTCTATGCACCTTGTAAAGCACTTTGGGGTATGAAATTAGGCTGGCTTAATGGGTTGTTACTTCTGTTCTTGTAATCTTTCTTATTAGTTGTGTACCAAACAAACACGGACTTCAGTGATTCAATACTGGATTGTTTTTAGCTCAGGATTTAGTTTGGAGGATGAAATTTGAAAAAGTCAGGAACCTGCAGCAGAGAACAATGAAAAGTAAGTTATGTCCCATTCCTTCCTGAAACTCCAAAATTGCCCAAATGAAAAATATGTTTTGTAGACCCAAGCTGATGCTTGTATAATGAACAAAACCTGCAATCAGAAGCCTTGTCAGATTTCAGGTCTTGTTCCTAAGGATGTGCACAACTCTAACCCTTAGGACTTGCACATTCAGTGTCTTTAGTGGGGTGACATTACACCTAACAGAACTGGAAAGCTTCTAGCCTTTCCTTTCATGTAGCATCCCTCATATGACAGACAACTTTTTGAACAAGAACTGGTCCTGTATGAAGTTAGAGAAATCATTCCTATCCAAAGGGCAAATAGTGCCAATGAATAGCATCAGACAACATGGAAAATTAAGAATGGCTTACAAAATCACACTAAAAAACAGTTTTTCAAATCCAGTAAAGAGAGACTGGAAGTAAACCTAGAGGAGCAAAACAGACAAACTTGAAGCAGCAGACAGGAAGTGTTTCAAGTGAGTTGTGAGATGAAGTGAAGGGTAGAGCTGGTTGGAGATGCAGTTTGGTGAATAGTGCATTTTGACGTGCATTAATTTTTGAGGACAGAAAGACCATTGCATGCTTATTTTTGACAGGCATTTTGATGGATAAAACTCAATGGAAGGTATAAATTTTAAGGAGCGGTGACAAGGAATGGGAACAAGGGAAGCTGAGATTCCTGAGTGCCACAGACTGAGGCAGAGAATAGAAAATAAAAAAAAAAATCTTTGTGTAGAGGAGGAAGAAAAGATGAAAGACCAGGGGGACATGGAAAGAAGATAGAAGTGCTTGTGTGTAGCTGAGGTAGTACTGAGAGATGGGGGTAATGATGTTGCAGCAGAAATAAAAGGGGGAATTTAGTGGTGACAGAGAGCAGAACTGGAGTGCAGTGTGGGCTGGAGTTCAGTCAAGAGGTCTCTGTCTGAAGAAACACTTAAAGCCATCCTGGTCTAACTGAAGGATTAGATTAATAGTTGTGTGAATATTTTTCCTTAGACAAATAGTGTTTTTCCAGTGTAAATTATAACGATTCAAAAGCAGTCTAAACACATTAATGAAAGCATGTGCAAGAAAGTGTCCATTTTTGAGTCAGTACATGTGGGAATTGATGCTCTCACTGCAACAGTTCTGGCATCAAGAGATTCCATGTAGAAAATCTCAGTGACAACAGAATTTACCATGAGAATGGAAGATACAAAGATAAGAAAGAACATCATCAATTAGGTACTGCAAATCAGACATGTCCACCCAAAGAAGTTAAAAAAGTCGTCATTTCCCTCTCAGATCCATTGACAGTTATAAGCTGAATTTCTTTATTGAACTCTTTGGGCTTAAATTCCTCTTCAGAGGGCTCACAAAATAATCAGAAACTAAATAACAATTATCAGACTGTGATATCACTTGATTCACAGGAGAGAATGAAATCCCTGCTATCTCAGCATTCTTTGGTTCCATTGACTAATGTGCAATCAGGATTCTGCTCACAAAAAAAGTCATAATTATACAGAATGAGAAATTTGCTTATCATGTTTATAACTAGGTAATTAAATAAGAATGAATTCAAGTAATCAGCTATTTCTATCTTACACGAAACAAAACCAAAGCTCTTAGTAGAAAACTTCTCCTACAGGTTTGCTGTCTTTTTGGGGCCAGGAGGGAAGAAGACGTTTTAGTGGTGCTCAATTTTCCTCCCCCACAGACCATAACATTGCTCACAGAACACAACACAGCTGTATTATATTCCAAATCTCAACACACACTTTTTTCCAGTGTAATTTATCCTTGGCTGCTCTAGTTAGCTAACAGGAATCTAATTACTGAAGTAATTTCTTGACAGTTCTTGTGCTTTCCTTCTGAAGTGGTATAATAGAAATCATATGAAGAGCTGAGAACAGATTTGTACATAACCAAGTGACTGGGAAGTCGAGGAACGTAAAAATAAGACTGGAGCTTTGTTTAGAGGGTTTTTACACCTGTGCTGAGGAAAAAGCAGTTGAGGACTTTCACCTGTGTTGTGTGAACAGTGTCTGCGGCTAGTGTGAACATTACCTCATGTAGACTGGAGTAGGACCTGGCAAAACAAACAGGGTTTCAGACTTTAGTCAGTGTCCTCAGGAAGAGAAATCATCCATGTTCATCAACGAATGCTTCAATCTAAAGGATATTTAGTCATCAGTCCAGATTTGTACAGAGACTTTCTGAAATGAAGCCTTATTTCTTTAAGGAGAGGCACTTCTGAAGGTCCAGAGGCTGCGCAGAGCCCCTTGCAGCATAGAGATTTAAGCATTATTCTTTACTCATGACAAATCTCACCCAGCTGCAGGGAGACCTGCAAGATTTAGCCTGGCTTTATTGATGAAATATGGAGGAAACAGCAAGGGATTTGTCTCCCAAATGCTCTTGGTAGCAGAGCCCTTTTGAGTAATTATTAGCACATCCGCTCAGCCAAGCTGATATAATAAGCCTTGCAACCCCAAAGGTGTCATTATATGAGGTCAGAAAGGAACCACGTGGAAGGAGACTAGTCACGGCCAGGATGACAACCACTAGATGTTGCAGATCGCTTTTTGTGTGAATCTCTACTGTTGTACAAATGGCATGGCCATGCTGGGGGAAGCCTTGTGGTTGTTTTAGAGTAAGATCAAAATTCATCTGCCTCTTCTCCCACTGGATAATGTTAATGCACTTGTGGCAGCTATACAGGGCAAGAGGTGACCTATTTTAAAAGACTTGGCCTCTGATATCACCCATGGGCAGTGGACTCATCCGGCAAAGGCTTATCTCATCCAGCTAAGTACCCTGCTTTCTTTCCTCTTGGCAAGAGCAAATAAAAGCCTTTTCTGTAGGGTTTCAGTCAGGCACTGGAGGAACAGAACAGGTCAGAGAGGCCGTCTTTTACACAAAGGGAACTCAGTAAGAGGGTGGTATAATTGTTGGAGAAAGCTTGTAGAGAGTCTGGAATTTTCCTTGGGAAAACAAAGCTGAGAAGTTTCAGATAAAAATCACGGGGGGCTGATAGGGCTTTGGATTTGGCTAGTTTTTGTCATAGTGCCTAAATTTTCACTTAAAAATGACAAATACAATACTCTTAAATTGCTCAGATAATGGAAATAACCCATGAGCTGCTTACCTAGAACAGCTTTTAGTTAAAGAATGATTTTGATTTAAGCAAGAGTGGTTTGAATCTGAAAGAAATGAGTCTGAAGAGAGACTTTAAGAGCACAATGTCATTGTTAATCTGAAGCTTTTTCATAATCCTGCCCACCCCTGTAAAACAGTGTCACAGGAGACAGCAAAGTAGATGCATTTAGCGCAGGACACCCCAAGCTAGAGAGAGAGAAATCAGAGAATGCTGTTGGTATGGAATAGCTCAGCTAGTTTCATTTCATTAATTTTGATGGAATCTCTCCAGTACTATGCCCATGACCGAAGCTTCCTCTCTCAAAAAATGTGAAAGAAATTAACCAGTTACTGACTTTGGATCAGTATGTTCAATGGCGACACACATTTGGAAAAGGAAAACCATTTTCCTGGCTCCACTTAACCATCTCCTGTGATGAAGAGAAGGGTGGCTCTCTCTTGCTGCTGCAGCATTGGGCGATGCTTGTGTGCTTTGGAAGCAGGCAGCAGAGCTCTGCTCCCAGCCTTGCTGTGTGCTAATTGTGCAAAAAGGCAGATCACCTGTTTCAAAACTTCACATTTAAATGGCACAGATGCACACAATTTAAGGAACTAAGAAAAGAAATGGATTATTTTCCAAATTTTCTGAAAATTTGGTTTCAGTTATTTCACATTTTGATTTCTTCATCAGTAAAATAAGGATATTTTTTAAACTACCAGCTTGCCTTACTGGCGTTTGACTATTACCATTTGTATTTGCCATTGGTATTTGTAAAACAAGCTCATTGAAATCTGATTTAGGAATTGACTGGCATAATGTTATTTGGTTTTTCTCTGCTATCAAAAGTACTTTTCTTTGCCTCCAGAAAAGTAAGATCGAACAACATTTAATGCTTTGCTTTTGCCAGAGTTCTAAGCACACATTGGCAGATCAGCTAGCTTCTCATGCTTTCTACTAAACCACTGACATAAGAAAAGAAGTCCAAAAAGGCAAACATAAAAAATGCTTATGTAGTTAATTGCTTGAGTTTTGCTTGCTGGTTTTTATTTGCCTGTATCTATCAATGCAAAGTTGACGATGGATATAGATGTAATTACATTTCATTACAGAAGAAATATCCTGGTAAGCCCTCCTGGTGTCAGTATATGTTTCTGAAAATCTTCACATTGCAAAAGCACCTCATTAAACTCCAGTATCCCGGCTGCTGCGGTAAACACAGCTGGAAGGTCTGTTCCCCTCCTCAGTCAAGTGCTGAGAAGAGAGTGCATACATTGTGGTTCTGCTGTGTCTCACACACTAATCAGCATCTAAATTACTGTCTGGCCCTTTAGGGAACACTAACAACAAGATTTGTATAGGAAATATTAATAACAACTTAGGGAAAGAAGAATTTGCAATATACTCAAGCATTTGCATGCTTGTTCTGTTAGGTGTTTGCAGTTAAGGTATGTAGTATGGAAAAGGTCCCACATTACCCTGACAGCACCATCACCAAGAAGTCTCTGTCACTGTCTCACAGATCATAGGGTAGCTTTTCCCAGCTAGCTCCTGACTGTAACCAGCCCTTTGTAGTTGATAAAATGCCAGTTGATAAAATGCCACAGGCCGGATGAATCAGCTGCTTGGACATTTACAACTTTCTTTCCAGGTAAATGGACCCATTTATATTTACATAGCTCTGTATTTCCCACCTTCAATATTCAAGTAGCCATTGCTAGCACTGAGATTAGGGGCAGCAATCTCCTTTGTTAGATCAAATCTTTCTTAATGGTGCTCAAAGTCAACCTCTAAATGAAAAGAATGATCATCATTTTCCTCCCAACACACACAATAGCATTTGATCCAAACAGCATCTATTTCTCTGAACATCATACAGACAATATCCAAGGACTCACTTTCAACTGCACAGCTATAAGAAAATGAAATAAAACCACCTTTCATAAAATACACAGATCAAAATATCTTTAAAGCATACATTCTGAGACTATAATCTGGTTTGGAAGAAACTGGAGACATTACAGACCTCAAATGTGAATCTAAATGTATTTGTTTATATCATACGAATCTCAGAAGGGAGTTACAGTGCCTGATTCACCACCTTGTTATTTCAGTTTCATGCCAGACTCATGGAAATCAGTCTACTTTCACTGGCATTAAACTAGAATATAACAGTGATGAATCAGGTCTGCAGCCTTACCACAGAGCAGTCATGAATTATTACAAGCACAAAAAATCATCCCTCTCTTAAGCATTTTGTTTCCAACTTGTCATTCTTCATCCCTATGATGCCTGTTTTGCTTGCTGTTTTTTTTACAACAAATTCTAAATAAGTCCCACAAATCAAATATTGCTTCTCAATATATACACTGGAAGAGAATTCAAATTTAATTTTTTTTCTCCCTTCTTATGAATAAGCACTGGGTTGTCCTTTCTGACTTCTTGGAGTTACCCTTCCACCAAGTAAGACCTCTGTGGTCTTCTAGCTACTGCAAGCTCTGTAAGGCATTTTTCTGATACTGTCCTGGCTTTGAATGGCAGAACACAAAACAGGCTTAATGGAAAAACCTGTCATGAAAAATCATTCCATGCAGAAGTTTCTTCTCTCCTTAGCACAGGAGGCCCTGTTCTGTAGGCCTGCTCTACAAGAGGGCCAGGTGAGTGAGGAGCATGGAACAGACTTTCCTGACAGTAACTCCTTCATCCATCCTATGGGGACAATTACAGACTTGGCAGGTCTTCTCAGAGAAAGTAATCGACCAAGACAGAAATACACTAGAAATAAATATTGTTTGGGTAGCTAATGTAAAGATTGACTTTAAGTCACAATATAAACAGTCGTAGGCTTGAAGTTGCTTTCTTCTAGTTGCTTTGTAAGCAGCACGAACTCTTTGCTGAAGGAAATGGAGACAACTTTCAAACAACTTACTAAATAAAAGGAACCATAAGGAGGTAAGTAAAAGTCTTTTTTCCCTTTGATCTCTCAGATGAGACATTTTCTGGACCCAATTTAAATCTCTTACCGGATTACCAGGAATGACTCTGAGCTAAACTTTTCGTGTAATCTGCAGCTGACCAGTGTGGAACTCCTGGCATTAGAGCCGGGAGGAACCTCCGGCAAGACCACAGGGTGTCACTGTGTGTAGAAACTCCAGGCCAGTGACTGCCTCTATATTGCTTCAGACCACCCTTAAATTAACTCCTTTCCAAAGAATACCATTTAGTTAACAGTAAAGTTCTTCTTTCCTTTTCCAGCACAACAAAGTTAAGCTTAATCACAAACCTGCACTGCCTATTACACTCCGACCCTCCACAAAAAGGAGTTCTGTCAGTGCCCAGCTCTGCTGGGTGTTAAGGGGGTCTGAGCAGTGCTCCAGACAAGATGAGTCCAGCACCCAAGTTCAACACAGTGCAAATCCTGTGGCAAACCTGTGGTCTGCATCGGCAAAACAGAACTTTGTAGGGATTTAATGAACTAGTTCTGGAGTTAGTACAGCTGGGAAAGACCTCCAGCCAGTGCTTAATAAGAACTCTTACTCATGAACTAAACTAAGTAATGACAGTTACATTCATATTCACGGCATCTTTGAAATTACAGGTTAATTTGCTCAACTAAGTAAAAATAAGTGAGAGAACTGAAGAAAACTGGTGTGATAAGTGATGTGAAATCTAAAATCCTTGGCCTATTGAGAAGGTTGATGGTAATAAACTCAAGTCTCAAAATGTGAAAAGTAAGACTTTAAAGGTGCGTGATAACCTATATATGACTCTCTTTTATGCACACCTATTTAGGAAAAATTCAAATCTCTCTTTCAGATTGAAATATACATAAGAAAAATTTCCTTATTCTTGAAGCAAATAAAAGTAAACCAGGGTAAAGACTGATTTTTCTGGCATGAGGCAGAAGAGGAACCTGATAGCTAGTATTTCTGGGTGCCCCAGGCAGTGCTGGAGGGCCAATCAAGCTAGAAGAAGACCTTAGAAAAATAGATTTTTCACAGAGGTATGGAACAAGGCAAAGGACAAGGACTGAAAATTGACCTAAAATGCAATGTGGTGTCTTAAAGTTTGTCCAGCTGTGCAGGAGAGCTCACCTCATTGCAAGGTTACCCTGACACAGAATCTACTATGACACAAAAGCAGACGTCAATAAAGATTATATCTCTTCTGCACGGAGTAAGGGCAGTTTCCACATTCACAGGGTAACCTCACCTGGCCTGAAACCTGACAGGGAAAGAAAAGACTTGCAAAAGGGAACTAGGAGGTCAGTGGAGATGAAGACAGCTTTTGAGAGGTTAGGGGAGAGCCAGTGACTGTCAGCAAATACTCAGAAAAAGAGGTTCAAAAAGCAGAGATGTACCTCTGAAATGAATGTGCCCAAGCAAAACGTACTGCCAGACTACTGAATGTCTGCTAATAACGGCTACTGCTTTACCAAATATTTCCAAAGCTTGTAGACAAAACCTTCCCAAGTAGTTTGTAATTACTTTGTCAATAGGCACAGTTGAAACAATGTATCATTTTGTGAAAAGACTTAATGTGTTCATTGAGCATTTTCAAATACAGAAGGAAGCTATGTACCTTGAGAAGATAGTTACCCAGAGTTGTGAATTCATCAGTAATACTGAGTAGTATTAGTAATGTGTTACTTTTCAGCTGCTTGCTTTCTTTGTGTTCAGTCTGTGTTCAAGGGACGTACTGAAGAGGTTGAAGATCAAAACTCAGCTAACGCAAAGATCATGAAGAAAAATCTATGGTTACCAGGAACATAATACTAGCCAATCCTCTGATAAACATTTAAACCTTTTCCTAATAGCTTCATATGCAGGAATCAATTGTGAAGGAAAATGGCTCAGAATTGACCCACTGACTGCAATCTTTGTATTGGAGTTACAGCTGCAATAGCTATCACTGCAAGCAGTTCCTTTCTCAGTTGTGAACTGAACCAATGCTCTAAAATAAATTCATTCTAAGATAAAACCCAGAAACAGCAGCCAAAACTAAAAAAGTCAAACATTTCTTAGCATGTTATAGCTCATAAAGCCACTATAAAATATATCACAGCTGAGCAGTTGTGTGTTGCACATTTTGGAAAGTGACATCAGGGGAGAAGAAAACAAATACAAAACAATAAAACTCTTCCTTAGCCAGTAACTATTATTGCTGCCTTTGACAGTTTCCTTCCTTTTGGAATAATACCTCAAGGATTTAAGTCAGAATGTGTTGTAAAGCTAGCCCTGGACAACTGCTTGTGGCTTGTTTCTGATTAGAATGTACATGTATTAAAGCTCCTAGCATATGTGTACAATCTTATGTGTGAATCAAGTGAGCTATTAGTAATAGTACTTCTTGGGGTTTATAACTCTTTTTACAAGAAGAAGATGCAACTACCAGTTTTTGTTTGTTTCATTCATGGTTTGGCTTTCTAAGCTTTTAAAGAGTCAGCAAAATGTGGTTCACAATGTCATTCTCACCAACAGCACAACTAAGTGGGATAGAAAAGATAGGGCAATCAGTGTTAACTCAAAGTCAGCTGTAATTTCCAAAGGCTTTTTCCAGAATTTCTGCTAACCCCACTAAATACCAGAGACAGAGGAGACTCTGGGTGTTGTTTTATACAACTCCATCTGTATAGTTACAATGAGAAACACCTCGCTGTGATTCCTGTGGAATGAGTTGTTCCACACCCTCCTATGAGATGCGCTGTACACATTAAAGCCTGAGTAAGTCATGCACTAGCATCAGCATCTTGGGAGGCCTGAAAGCACATTTCTAAACAATTACAGCCATGCTGTCTACTTACTGTATTTCAAAAACAGACAGTAAAAACCTAATGTTGATCTGGATCAAAAATCTTCTGAAACACAATACTTTAAAAGGAAATTTCTTTTTACCCTCCTACCCCCAATCATTTCTTAGTTCACCAGCGTAATTTTACTTCAAAGAGAAAAGATTATAAGATAGCATTTAGTAATACAAACATGTTGCATTCAGATCAGCCGGGCTTGTAGGTTAAATTCCTCCCTGATTCTGTAGCTGTCCTGCAGATCCTAATATGGATAAGGTGGGGCAAGTGCTGCAGCTACAGGGTGGCTGATTCCGGAGGTGCTGCTGCTGGTGGTGGTCAAAGAAAGAGCAGGAAAGTTCATCCAGATCTTCTATGCTTTCTGCCACTGCCTGAGAACAGCCATGGCAGGGAATTTCCAAAAGACTTGAAGGGAATACTGTCAGCACAAGCCACTGAGCGGTGGAGGCTCAGTACTGAAATGTTTAGGCTATGGGATGTCTCTGTACCAGGAGAAGCAGTACTGTAGGATGCAGTAGAGTTCACTGCTTTATTGAACTTTCTATCTGCCTTTCTCAAGCTCATTTTCTGCCCAGCATGACTCTTCTCTGCTTGTCTCATCAGAACAAAGTACGTGGCCTCAGGTGAAAAACATGACCTTTAAAATGCACATTCGTATACTTAGCACTGCTAACTCTGCAAGTATGGTTTGGTTCCACAAGGTGAATAACGCCAAGACATTAATTCTCTGTGGGACATCTGCATTCCAGGTATCTCACGGAAAACATAAGCAAAGAGTGAGCATGTAACTTCGTGCTTCATTCTACTATGATATTCTCTTGGTGTTCCAGTATAGCTGTTTGAGAAAAATACTGAGTGATGAATTTGAGAATATTGAGAAAACTATTGAGAAAAATATATGAGTGATGATTTTATATTCAGACACATGAATAGCATTTTGAGGGGGAGAAGGAGAAAACAGAGAAACAGAGCTCCTTCCAATGAACATATATTTGAATTCTACCCTAAAACTGCTTTGGTTTCAGTAAAAAGAGACTTTGCTGGTCCAGCTGATCTCATTTCCACCACCTTGTGACACAGCTCAGACTCACAGGAGAGCAAAGTTAAGCTCTGCATCTCCCTGCACTCTCTGAATTCCTGCAGCCTTGTGTAGCTGGAAAAAAAACCTTCCATGATTGATAGCTTTGTTTTGTTTAGAATGTCTGCTAACATTTAGTCCAGACTCACTAAATTCCTGCTTTCTCTGTATTTTGAGGGGAAGCTTTAACTTTAGTTACTCCATATAAAGAGTTAAATTTTATCTCTGAAAGCTCAATAAACGGGGCTATCTTGGTTGATGCTTTAAGTGCAACCCCTTCCCAATATTCTGAACATAATGAGGTTAGTGCTAAAAGCTGGATTCTCTCTCATCTGTCTGCATTATCTATTTATTCTGCACACGTCACCATGGTAAATGAGTGCTGCATTAAGTACTAAATAGTTGAGGTCAGACAAAGCCTGGGTTGTTTTTTTCCCCCCCTCACAAAGCCTGAAACATTTATTAATGGATTTTAGTTTATTACCTGAGGTTAAAAAAATAAAAATAAAATATCAGTATTATCACATTATTGAAATATCTCAAACCAAACTACTTTGACATCCTTATTCAAAACATTTTGTCTTACAATGTTTAAATGGACTTAATTTCAAGTAGCCTTTAAAATTATTTACTATTTTTAAAAAACACTCAAAATACAAACAGAATGTTTGCCACAGGCTAAACTGGACGTATTTTGATCCAAACATTTTTTTTTCTTTTAAAATGCTACCAACCCCCTAAATTTTATACTCATGTAGCTGTATGAAATACTGCTTAAGTACTTTGACTATAAGAAGTAGTTAACTACACCTATGCATTTAATTTTTTAAATAGAACATCCACCATCTATTTAGAATTCTCACCAGAGCAAACTATTTGAGATATATAATGGTCTAGTGTGAGGCATCCCTTCCCATGGCAGAGAGTTTGGAACTAGATGATCTTAAGGTCCTTTCCAACCCTAATCATTCCATGATTCTACAAGTATTTGGCACAGTGTACATCTGTTAGGGTTCGTCTAGCAAAACGTTAAGCCTTATGAATGCAATGAAGTTAGAACCTGTCCAATTAACTTACCAGGTTAAGTACTTGTGCACACTGCTATTCTCCTACCCATGGCATAACCCTTTGTCATGTTAATATGCACAGAGGTGATAACAGAGGTAAACATTCCAGAATCTTATCAGTCCTGACACTGAATAATCAGGCAGCTGGAGATCCGTAACATGAAGCCATATATATTAAAAATTATTTGCAAATAATCTCCTGGGGTAGAAGAAGGCTGTTTCTATGGTGCTTTTTTATAAGGAATGAGGAAAACAGATGAAGAGTACAAGGTTCAACTCTAAAAATACCTCCTTCACTTTCAGATAGTTTCATGGACGTTGACCCTTCCAACACAAAACCAACAGGAGGTAGGGAGCAAGAGGAACAAGTAATGTCATGGTACACATTAGGAGCTTAGCTGCACTGATAAATGAAAAAGTACATCAATTCATCTGTTGGGGATTCAAGGCTGAAATGAGATAAACGTATTAATGCAATTCCACCCATAGTGGAAGCAAGAAAAACTTATGGGTTTGGCTTCATGTTTTCTCAGCTGCACCATTTCTCTGATCTAGGCCACAAATCTGAGTCCTGGTTGTGACTATCCAACCTCTGTTTCCAGTCTGCTGGGCTGGCTCAGGCCTTTCCACAAACCAGAGCTTTCTCAGGCGGTGTTTGCATCCTATGCTCCCCTGTCTCACAGAAGGAAGGCAGGCTCCAGAGAAGAGGGACTCATCCTTGTTTTGACTGAAGTCTGTCACTTCAGCCAACTAGACCATAGTCAGTAGAAGCAACCAAGCTCATAAAGACTATGTGTTATGTAAAATGTACCTAGCAGTTACCATTAAACACTGAAAATGAAGGAAGCATGGATCAAAATAAACACGAAAAATGAAGAAAAGTTAATTTTGACCAGACCACGCAGAACACCTTTTTGTTTTGACTTTCTCTGAGTAGTTTTGAGACCCCTTTCCTCATTACAGCATTACTGACTGACTAAAGAGACAGTCCAGACTCTACTTGGATCGCATAACAAATAGTATGCGTTTCCTACTGTTTCACATTATGTGTTTCACACAATGACTAAAAAGTTCCCAGGGAATGTTTCTATTTGTGAGGTAATGTGTTCATGACCTCAGAAAATAGCGAAAATGCATTTGTCTGCTTTGGTGACAACCTTTCAGATAGGCACAGCAGTGCCTGGTTCATCCAAACCAACTCAAACCTTGTCCTCTGGCTTGTTGCCTTTACCATACTGCAGGGAGCATGACAGCTCTTTCGGCAGGTGATGGCAATGACACAAAAAATCCTCCCCCCCTCATGAAAATGGACCATTTTCATGAAACACACTAAGGAAAAATATTTTTTTCCTTTTTAATCAAATGTTTCTGTTTGGAACCTGTGAGCTGTCGCTTCTGACTGTGTTATAAACAGCTCAAGCACAGTTTCCTGACTTTTTCCTTCTTTTTTTTTTTTTTTTAAAGTCACTGAACCTTTTATTTTCATGGAACACATAACGAAGTCTTTACTCATACTGCATATTTGTGAGGAACTTATGCTATGGGTTGTTCCAGGGACTTCTGTCAACCTGAACTGCAGAATAAATTCAAAGTAGCCGAAATTAAAGAGCATCCAAGCATAGCGTATGTAGGCAATAAAAAGGGATGCAGCTTGCCACTGAACATTTGCAGTCAGACATCAGCATGCAAACAGCAGAATATTTTCAAGGGCAGACATTTTCATCGCTGTTCTGGAATCCCTAATACCAGAAAGGTCTTATGCAATGTTTGTTTTATGTATTTCATTGTTTCACAGTGTCAGATAGTCCTTTCCAGCACAGGCTGAAAGAACATGAAGGTCCTCGCTGTCCTGACAAACAGTGCCTGATCTCTGAGCATTCTGGTGCCGTTGATAACGTACACTGAGCTATACAAATCCTGTGGTGTGAGGGGATGCAAATCTTTTTCACTGCTTATTGCCATAACCCCTCAAACTCCCAGACTGAAATAAAAACAGACAGCACACTTAAATGGTATCCACAGCATATAGAAAAGCCAACTAGTTTGACACAAAAAAATACAGCTAATGACAGATTTTATTAATGTGCTGCTTTTCTGAATGCTTTATTACCACATTAGAAGCCTAAGTTTGCAATTGGAAACAGCTGCTGTTTGGCTTACTCACTTTCTATTTCCTGAACCAAAGTAAGCACTGTGTTCTAACAGAATCTCAAGCTTTTGAAAAACATATCAGTTTTCATGAACCGTGAGACCAAGAGCTCTCTGCTGATTCAAGTTTCAATGAGACTTTTGCCTGAGAAAGTGTAGCAGGACTACTTTACAATGCCCAGAAACAGCTGCCTCCTACTTAGTAGGTCTTTTTTGATCCCAGTTTATTTTGTCTTGTGAGGAAAAAAAAAAAGGTGACTATTAGATATAAACCAAACACATTCAATCACCTAGAAGCATAATCTAACAAATATTAGTCACAAACATTAATATTGGGTAAAGCATGTCACATTTATGCCCTCAAGGATGTGGTGCTGCTATAGTCTGCATCATTAGAAAAGCACATCTACATGTGGTAACTATTGTGCAGGGAAAGTCTAGATCCAATTTAGCATTAAAAAAAACCCAAATTCTAATCTACTTTGGGTTGTCATGGGATTGCCATAGGTGTAAGGACAGTTTTTCCTCCCACTACCAATCTGTCTGTGTTGTTTGCCACTGCACTAAATATTGAGGCTGCTCAGAGCAGACCTCTAGGCAATGGCAGTAAACTGAAAGGCAAGAATTCCTCTCTGAACAACAGAAAATCAGCTGGGAACAAGACAGAAAAACTGCTAGTGAAGAAAGACGAGCTGCAAGCAAGTTCCTTGTCTGGAAACAGGTACAACTTGATTATCTTCAAGTTATTATTTCCACTCTTCAGAAAGCTGAGACATGCTGAGTTGTACTTGGAATACATGTTCTGTATTGCTTTTGCAGTGACAATATACCCTTGCTGCCTTGAAATGAGATTTGCAAAATGCAAAAAGACAGCAGTTATCAAAACACATTGCTATGTTTTTCTTATTTCCAACCACCAAGTAACATTTATATTACAAGCAAGGAAGCCAAAACAGGCAACAAAGCACAAAGGAGAGCTGGAAACAGCAAATACATAGAAAGTTCATCCTAGTGTTTACCCATATTCTAATACTTCAAGAAGACTGAACACTTTGACACAAGTTGAACAGCCTTTGCCAGCCGGACTGTTTGATATTGCGTGGCCCTGTGACAAAGCCAAACTGGCATTGTTTTCTGATCAAAGCAAGCCCTCATAGTATTAAACCTGAGCAGCCTGACATGTTTTCCTCTCTCAACCATCACTTCTCTACATTGCCACCCGCTTTTTCTTGAGCTGTTGCAGTATGATATTCTGCTAGTTTAAAGCATGGTCAGACTTTTATTTCAGATTATACAAATTTTAATATCTATTCTGCTATGCTTGATAAGGTGACAGGAGGTTGTTGGTATATTATGGCAGTGCAGAAAAGGTTGCTTTCAGGGTATGGTTACACACAGTTTCTGTTGGTTTCAATGATATTGCAAGAAAAAGAGGAAGCAGGAGAGCTTTAGCAATTTTTGAATTAAGTCCTTGTGCAGCCTAACAGTTAAATGTGTCTTTAAAACTAAGCATGTGCTTTGTTCTTTTTTATAAAGGACAGACATGGAGCAACTGTGGCTATAGCAGGACACAAATGGATTACCCCAGTGACCCATGGAGGCATCCTGCACAGGATGAGATGCTGAACATTTTTGCAGTTCTGTCCATGAATATCTATATTTGCTTTCACAGATAGTAAAAGGGTTTTATAACTTCAAACAAAAGTAAAACTGATTAGATATTATGAAGTCGGATATCAGATGCTAGGAAAATATAGCTCCATTGATGGCAACTGAAGCAGAATAGAGTTAATTAGCTTCATAACTAGACTGAGTTTGCTAGCTCTAGCTTCTCTGCTCAGATGTGACATACAACCCATCAAGGAGCATTTTTCAGAGCACTTCTTACAGAAAGAGTTAAGGGTTTGTTCACTTACATTGCTTCACAAGCTTATTTTGTCCACTGCAATCACTGTTACTGCTGCAGTTAAAATTTCTGGTTTGTGACTTTGATTGCAATTAGATATGGTACCAACCAGAGCGAACACGAGAAAATGCACCAGTCAATGATACTAGGCTGGATATTAGCTCCTTCAGTCATGTCTACCGCCTGTCTTTAAATCATTTAGTGTGGTCTAGCACTGGCTCCTTGGAAGCAAGGAAGCCAAGCAGACTTTTCATACAGTTTTGGAGTAGTCGTCATGGGTTTAAGATGACTTAGCCTTAGTAGATATTCTATCCTCACTTTATAGCACAATGGACCTGGCTTAAATCAGTGAAGACAGATTCCTGTCAAAGTGTAGTAGACATCAGGGGTGGATGAGAAGACTTAGAAGAAAACAACTATTTTAGACATTTGTATAGCACAACTCAAACTGAATTTATCATGAGGTTCTGAAACGTCCAAAGGCATTTTACTGCCTTTTGGTTTCCAGATGGGTCTGCATCCAGAACACCAGAATACCACAAAAATGCTGCTTTTCTTCCTGCTGCAATCAGAAGCAGCTGCAACAGAAGATTATAGAAAAGTCTGATTCTTAGAAAATGCCTTTCTCTGTTTTACAAAATAAAAGTAGTTTATATATTTGAATAAACTTTGCAGGGCATCCAAACATTTAAAATTGCATTAAGGCACACATTTCAAACCCTTGCAAGCATATCTTTCACTAGCTGTTTGCTCCTTATGAGCGAAATGGGAGTATTCCAGCACATAAAATTCAAGATACAGGATTCTCGTATAGCCCAGCTATAATTTAATAGGTGGCTTTGATAGTATCACTTAAATTTTCTGCTGCTCAGTTTCTCCATTGATGAGGGAATCATGCTTCTACAGTGATTGGTTGAAGTGTGAAGTCAACACCCTTACTATTATTTTATTGACTACAACCATATGCAGTGGTGAATTTCACTTTTTTGGAGGCAAATTGTTATTCAGCATCCCACTGAATTATATTCAAAATCCAATAACTGACTAGCATTTTGGGCTTTAACCAGCAAGGTGTCAAGAGCCCCTAGGATTAGGTATGCAACGACAGTTGAAGGTATACAATAATTTCAGAAGCTGTACAGCCCTTGCAAGACCAAGACCATAAGGAACTTTGTTGCTGTTTGTGCTTCCACTGTAAAGCTATTGTCCAGTTTGGTTTTGTAGCCCTTGTATTCAGCAGATTTACACAGCCACATGTGCATACTACATGTTCAAAATACTTGTCCATATCAAGCATACCATATGGAAAGATGCATGCACATGCTTATGCATAAACCACATGGTGAGGTGCAGGAAAATGAAGGTGCTTTTAAAGATTTTATTTTTATCTGACTTATTATAAAATTAATAAACAAGACAAGGTTATAATTTAACCAAAGAATACCTTCATTGCTATTAGTTCCTAGTATCTAGTAAGAGGGGACTATATCTAAAGAAATAATTATATGTAAGTGAAGGTGAATACTGACTCTTGGGCTTATATGGAAGTTGCCCGATATTTGCAGCAATTCTGACTCATAATAAAAATGATTTATTTAAAGATTTATTATGAACATTGCAGGAAAGGAGATAACAGACATGCACCACTGTTTACAGTAAAATTTCCTGTAAATTAAAAAGAGTTCTTATTCTCTGTTTGGTTTGTACTATTTGGTACTGTACCAAGTATCTGTTTATAAAAGGAAATATGACAGTACAAAGTGTACACAGTGAATTGCAAAATAGATCAACAGTCAAGGTGAATTTGCTTTAAATTAAGTCCTAGCAACACAGAGGCTCTAGATCTCATTAAGGTAAGGAAGGTCAGTCTAAGGCAGATCTTTCATGCACCATTACTGAAAGCTGAACTGCCTGAAATTCAGGCCAGGAAGCTACTCTCCAAACTAGGACTGGTGTTAGCCCCTCAGCAAATGTGTCGGTCACTCTCAGCGTCAGAAGACTATAACCTTAGCCGTATGCCATGCTTGAACCTCCCTAATTCGTGCGCTGTGCTACAGAGATCTCAACCCCAAGAGCAGGGCTCTCTAAAGGGTTTTTTCTGCACACTTCTGAGAAAGTTCAGCTACTGGAGACCATCAGCACAGCGCAGTAAGTGGAGATCCTAACAGAGCTAAGATGGTTTTATTTTACTGAGGTACCAGTGCACACAGTAACGACCTCAGAGACATGCTAGTAAGAAAAAGCCTGAACTGCTTTAAAGAAAAAGCTTCAGGTGATGAAGAGATAAGGCTGGGAAAAATCATTGTAGAGCACTACAAAAAAAAGTTTGGTATAAAGCAGGTTGCATTTTTTAAAGGGACTATGTCTTGAGGACTTTTTCCTGTAATTAATTTTTCTGAGCTTCCTCGCTTATAATACTTTCTAAAGAGCTTATTAGAGTCTTTCTGGAGTCACATTTATGTGACAAAGCATGTTGCAACCTCAAATTGTCCCATCCTACAGCAAATCTTCTGGAGGAGTGTTGGGTGAAGGTAGTGCATTCACAGCTAAAAAGGAATAATGAAACCAGGTATCATATGTTTCATCAGAAAACTAGAAAGCAACCTGTTCTACAGAAGCAATTCCCATAGCTGAATTAGCCCTGGAGCCACCCTGATATATCTAGAGACTGGAGAAGTGGGACTAAGACTTCATAGACCTCCAAAGTATCCAGCCAAGTAAAGAAAATGTTAGTGAATGGAAGTGCTGGATCTGGGTCATATTAATTCCCCATGTACAAGCAACGAAAGATTTACATGGAGAATAAAATCCTAAAATTATTGACATTATCTGGAGGCCAGAAGTTACATGTCTTTATGGGGTTTACTCCAAACTGTTCTAAGGTCCATTATCTGATATTTAGTGCTATGAAATTAATGCTGGATTTTTAAAATCATGTCGTTACTAAAACCAATTTGCAGACAAGCCTGTGTATACAAGTTCAATGGTTTACAAGATATGTTGGCACTTACCCGGGGGCACATGTTCATTCATGATGACAAGCGATGCTGGTGTAGGCCGCCTTTTCCTGATCTGTAACAGGCATAAAACAAGGAGATTCATTAGGGTGCAGTTATGCACACAAAGCAAAGTAAAAAATCCATTGGGTGTCCTCCTGAGTATAGACCAGGCAAAGTTGAAAAAGAAAATAGTTAAAGAACAGCAGCACATCACTGTCTTACTGACTGCTTGTCTGGTCTGACAGTGATCAGGGTCATGCTGCCGCTTGTACATGGAATACAAAGGCATGAGGAAGAGCTTTCCAAAATACCTTTAGGATTTGCAGTCATCTTGAATAAGGTTTTGGGCATGAATTGCTGACATGTATCAGTCATATTTTAAAATATTGCCATTTAGCGTTGAGTCAGGAAAATTATTGCAACAGTTTGTGTGCTTATGTGCACGAATACCTTGTACTGTTATAGCTCTCACAAGTAATCATTAATAACACAGTTTTGTGAGTGCACTTAAGAGTTGATACTGTGTGCCTTCCAATGAATTTATGATATTTCTAAGCTGTGGACAGAGGTGTTACTATTGTTCTTTAACTAAAGAAAAGCAATACTTGAGACTTTGAAAAGAATATTTTCAGAGCACAACAGAACTGATCTTTCATATCAATATATAATCCTGATCTGTATGCAATTCTTATTCAGAGTTTATTTGGTTAAGTACTTTTGTTCCATTAACAGTCATTGAACTACATGATATTGGACTACCCTCTTATAATGCATACATTTACTTTGAAAGCTTTGTTTTGCTTTGCTAAAGCATCCAAGCTATTGATATTCTATAGAATTTAAGAGAGGAACCAGGAGTATTCAAGCTAGAAACCGTTCTGACACAAAACCTCAATGTCAGGGCGTTTGTTCCTTTTTAGTTGCTGAGCCAACATCTGTATTTAGGTGGGTTCAAATTTTGCTTTCAGAGGTGTAAGTGGAAAATTACATCATCAGGGTTAATAGGTTTATTCCAGATTAGCATAACTGGCTACAGCTGATAGCAGAATTTACTACTTTAATTTCATCACATACCCGCAGTGAAACTGTATAGCACTTGGGACTAAACTCACAACAGAAAAAAAAGACTGCCCATAAATGCAGGGCAGAATTTGGTCCACAGCATTTCAAAAGCCATGGGAATTCTGGGAAATCCTAATCCTATGGTTTTCACAGATTTCAGAAACATATCAGAACACATCCTGCTTGAATTCATTGCAGGACTGTTACAAAAGGCATGGACATTTTGCAGAAGTACCTATGGACAAATGAAAACCTGCAGCAATTCTCTCCTGCACCCTTCTAGTATTTCTTCATTGAGTGGTCACTCAAAACTTATTTTCTAGTGAAGGTGACTGCCTTTTAAGAGACATGACATCAGAATGTTCAGGAAACCAGACACTTGTCCTAAAGCTCAAATAATTTCATAGCTAATGACACAGAACCGTCAAGGTTATAACATTCCACTGCTATCATCTAAAAGTAGACTTACCAAAATAGAAGCAAATGTTGAGAAGGACTTGGACTGAGTGAATATACGGGGTCACCTAATTACCGTTTATCCAGCTTTTCTCATAAAATTCCCTGTGTCCTTCTGTATGCACATCTACGCATATCTGTACTCAATAATAGATATCTTTTCATCCTTAGACATCTGTATTGCTATATATATGTATGTGCATGTTTTGGAAGCGAGTCAAAAGCTAAAATAGCACACACATAACTTCAACACTGACGTAAGTCACATATATTTCTACACCTATATATTTTTCAATGTGCAAAACCCTGTAACAATGGCATAAAGAAGACCATATAAAAAAATGAGAAATATAGGACGTAACTGAAGTGATAACTATTGTGCAAAACATAAACTGTATTTTCTCATGTTAAAATGAATGGTAAACAAGCTGTCTCCTATGCAATATTTCCATTAAGTACCTATTATCAGCTTCATGTTTTGCTTGATGTAAAAATAATATACTTCAGTTGATTTGTTGAGGAT
>JANHGB010016612.1:0-19587 GCA_026283785.1 Coracopsis vasa
AGATTGATAATGAAAAACCAGTGGAAGAAAAAAAGTAATGGAGAAAGGGACACAGGGAGAGAAAATAATCATGAGAATGGGTTGGGTACCTGGATCTGTGGTATAATAAGAGACAGGATGCCTGACCTTATCAGTTGCTTTTCCTTTTATGTCTCTGTCAAAATGCAAGCAAGTAAGGTGTTCTTCTCTTTTACTTGTTCTTCTACATGTTCTAAGCTGAAATGGCAGAGAGATCTCTGAAGCTGAAACAGGATTTCAAGTCAACCTTGACATTTATGGGCCCTGATTTGGGAAACATACCCTTCTTGGTGAGGAGCTGTAAACTGGAATGAAGAAAACATTCAGCAAAAGCTATCCTTGCCAACAGAATTCAGCTGAATTTTGGCATGTCTGCCCTGTTGAGTTGAATTCATAACCCTAGCTAGGTGTTTATAGTCCTTGAGAAGTGTATAGGAGAGTAAGGTGCCAAGGAATTGAATTCCTAACAGCCAGCATTGAATGGGATTGAACATCTAAGCCAGCAAGTGGTGAATACTGAAGTGTTTCTGCAATTCACTTTTCTCCTGAGTTTTATGCTCCTCTCTGTGCCTGTGAAGCTGAAATTCACAGCCTAAAACTTTCACATAATTTAAGGTGTTGAGTTGTTCTATTGTGTAAGGAATACACTCTGAAATAAAATGGTATTAGTAGTATCCAATGGTTGTAAAGTTATCAGTTTATAATAGTCTTTTGGTTTGAATGCTCACCTGTGAAATGTATCTTCCAGAGGGAGATCAAACCCTCACCTCCAAGAAAAATTCCCTAGTTAAGAGGTAGAAGCAAGACTTGCAGCAGACCTTGGGCCAGAGCCCAGAATCTACGGCTCCCAGATCCAATGTCTCTTCTGCAGACTCCTAAAAGCATGCTTCTTGTATGAACTGAGCAAAACTGCCATAAGTTTTCTGTTCTTTTTGCATAGTGTCTAGCGCCAGTAGGAATGGTGGAACATGTCACACCTTGTTGTTTCAAGACTGATAGTTAGGTCACGCTCCTGAGCACTGGAAATAGTGGTTTGGGACTTCTTCTTATGTCTGTCCTCAGAATGTTCAATTATCTGTGTACCTCTAAGATTTGGTAGATAAAGGAAGTTTTGTCAAAATGCTTTTGCTTTAAAGCTATATTCATATATTAATATAATTGGTATAATGGCAATGGCAGTATAATGATTTTGTGGTAAAAAGCGGAGAAGGGATTCTAATACCTGTCATAGGTGTGTTTTCATCTGGTTTAACAGACTTGCTCTTTGAGAGTAGAGCATAGTTAAGAAACTGCTGATAGACCTCAAAATATAAACATGACTGCTTTGTTGGAAATAAGATATTGATTGCACTATAGTTAACATAGATACTGTTACCTGAATGATATTATCTGCAAAGGTAGAAAGGAGGTAAGCCTTTTGTGAGCATATACGGTTAACACTAGAGAGATTAGAATTAAAATTCAGTTAAAATATAGCTTAATAATTTTTTCCTGGCTCTAAGATAGAAGCATAACTTTGCTTTACCTTCCAGAAAGGCACAAGACCTTTCAAAGAGGTCTGAGAAAGTATACCAAAAAAAGGTGTACCATAATAGTGTATTCTAATATAATGGTTGACCTTGAGTCTCTACAGGATGTCTGTGGCACCAGTTCAACATAGCATTTAAATGTATGCAGACGAAGAGCCTGATTCATTGCTCAGAGACATCCTTGGAAGCATTTCCAAAGGGCTTTTGTATCAGGGCAGTCTTAAAAGCACTGCTGTTTTGTCAGTCAGGCCTTGAATATATCACTTTGAAAATAACCTCCAGAAGGAAACTTCAATAATCAGTATATTTGGAACCTTTGGAGCTATTTAATTCCCTGTTATTTCTGTGGATTTTCTTTGATTATTCACTGTTAAGCTGTTGCATATTCACAGTATGCATCAGCTTGACCCCAGAGAAGCTCTGCAAACACAGAAGTTGTTTCACCCCAAATGTTGCTGAAGCTATTTATACTCTTTTTACTTATTTATAGAAGAGTCCGTTTGTACCTTAGTGGTAGCATCTTCCCTCTGAACAAGTCTTAATCCACCTGCATTTACAGTGAACTCAAAGGATTGCCTCAGATGTTGGGTGATTCACTGCAGACTATTATTTTGATATTGGCATACTTTTGCGAAGACAGATAAAAAAAATTTGAACAAGAATTGCATGCTCTGCTGTCCTAGCAAACCACTGTTGAACTTGAGAAGTATGTGGGGCAGAAAAGGAATGTATGTATGTTCAAATTGGTAAGCCATGGCTAAGCTGCTCATCATGCAGTTATGATTAATGTGCTGGGAGAGCATCAACTAGGCAGTTTTTGCAGCAGAAGAGGAAAAGAATTAGAAAGTTGCAGTATCAGATAGAAAATACTATGTAGTGGTCAGCATTAGCGAACTCTTTTCCTCTAGATATGCAGATGTGCAAAATTTTTCTCAGTAGTTTACAATGAATGCATTGTTCTGCTTTAAGTATTCTCCAGACCTGTTTCACATACAACAATCTATCATTCCCACACATTACTAAGTCATGAGAAACACTAATTAAAAAAAAAATCCTATTTTTTTTTTTTTTAGTGGAGTACAGCTACATTAGCTGTGGTTACTGGTTTGATTTCAAATCCAGAAACCACAATAAAGACTGTTTTCCTTACATCAGATGTGGTGATTAATATGTGGTAGACTTGGGCTCCAGATTTTTACAGCTCTGTTAATTGATCATGAGCCAGAGCCTGGGGCTGTATAATTAAGTTAGCTGGAAAATTAATGCAGGAAATGGCTTCTAGATTTGATTGGTTTAAAAAATCTATGAATACACTTATTTAATCCTTTTGAATTAAACTTGGTGCCAAAAAAATTATGTTAACTACATCTGCAATTTCATTACTTCAGGGCAGTATTCTTTTTCTGCCAGCGATGTTTGAACAAAATAGTTGTCTCAGACCATCCGGTAAAAGGTCTCTCTGTCACTGGTTAGAGATGCTGGATTGTCCGTGCCTTTGGTTTGATGCATATAAGCACAGACATTAGATTAACTGTGATCTAGGGACCAAGTATCCTTACTTACAGCTCAACAGTGGACCACTGTGCCTGTTTAAATGCCCTCCGAGGTAAAACAAGTTCCATGTGGGTGCAGTTTCATCTTGCACATTGCAGGATGACATGATCAGAGCCTCATTAAACATTAATTGATCTTAGGTATTGTGCCTTTAGTATGGGAAAATGGGTATCTTCTCTCATCGTGTTTTAAGGTTGAATGGAATCTCCAAACAAGATTAGAAAAATGTTATGGTAAAAAGATCCTTGGAAGAAGGGCAAGGAGGTAAGCAAATGCTCCCTGACTCTGAGCTCATGCATTCCCATAACTCAGGAATAAATACAGTTAGTAATTATACTGAAGTCATCATAATTAAAGTCAGTGCAGTAAGTCAGTGTAATGCAGGAGATGAGGAAATCATGTTTAGGCTTAATGAATAGATGAAGATACCAACTGTTTTGAGAAAAGGTGTTTTGTTCTGGTTTGGTTTAACTCTGCAATTAATGTGCACTAGTTTAGGTCACACACTATATTCAGCTTGATCTGTCTTGGGTTTGTCACTTGATACCACATTAAATTATGTACTCAACAAGATTTATGTCTTCATACGATCATTTTAGGGCTTCTTTTCCTCACAGATGAGAGGTGATAAAAAAGCAAGGGAGAAGGAAAAACCATGATGGACAAATAAAATTGAAACAAGAAATAGCTCTCTCAGGATTTTCTTGCACTTTAATTGCACTTAGACTTGTCAGAGAGAAAGAACCTTAATCAAGGGATATTTAATGATAATATATCTGGAGTATAAAATATTTTGTTAGAAAAACACAAGGCAAAAGCAAAAGCCCATTACTAAAAGTGCACCAGGCAGCAGTAATAAATAAACCAAGACTGAACATAATTGGGGTGAAGGGTTATGGTTGTACAATTAAAGTTGTTATGCTAAGGTGATGTTCTAACATTACTAGCACTGCCAAGAGGCAATTCTCTATTCTAACTTTTAAAAGCAAACTGCTGTGAAGGGAGAGAAATCTTTCACTGCTTTATTTGCTTTATTTGGGAGATGCAGAAATGCTAGACCAGAACTGAGGTTGTCTTAGCTTCCTTGCAGTTCTTGTTATCTAGATGGTAAAGCAAAATGAGAACTCACTATGCATTGCATATATCTGCATGTCATCCTAATGCATCAGCAGATGATCAGATTAGGAAATTGCTGGGAATTTAGCTTTTTTAATGTTATCACTGAACATGAACTAAAAGCCTCTACATTCTTAAATTCCAAACCAGTATTTTAATAATGGACAATGGACCATGGTTAAAGAAATTTCTAATTAACTTATTTATCAGGATAAACTGTTCTGAAAGGAGACTTTTTGTAATTTTTCATACAGCCTTGCTTCTGTCTGCATGAGTAATTAATCAAAACCTTATAAATTATAAAGATTCAATTAAGAGAATCCGTATTTATTTCAAGAAACCATTCCAGATTTTGCACTCCTATAGAATTATGCATAGTTCAAGTAAATCTCAGATTGCTTCCAGATATACTTTTTCTGTAAAATGAACAGATTTAATGTAAGAATCTGTAGAAAGCAGAAAAATATAGACAACATTTCAGACTTGACAGGTAAAGTTATGAAGATGAAGTTATGTCAAACAAACCGTTAGCAGTGTTTATTTTACTACCTTCTCATCTATTTTAGTCTCTTGCAAGTTCCTCTTTTGACTTACATAGGCACTAGATTCCTTCTGGTAGGAAGTTGAGGTTTCCTTTCTTTGCCATCATAAATAGTGGTAATAATTAGCTAAACAAGG
This sequence comes from Coracopsis vasa, assembly GCA_026283785.1. Classification (NCBI taxonomy): domain Eukaryota; kingdom Metazoa; phylum Chordata; class Aves; order Psittaciformes; family Psittacidae; genus Coracopsis; species Coracopsis vasa. The sequence continues at coordinate 4,896 of JANHGB010016612.1, forward strand.
ATATACAATAAGAGCTTGTTTTTCTTCCACTGGTGATGACTGAAAAATTGTAACTGGGACAGATTCTTTTTCTTCTGGTATTATGTACTGCCATTTACATCTTTATGGAAAGTGCAACCAGTGTCATTATGTTTAATTAGCATTTAACATGTATTTTGCTCTGTTGCAAATTACTATATGAAATACACAGTTTGAGGGAATCTGTGTCAGCACCTTATCCAGAAGCATATGGTTTTAAGATTATCACCTTGAACACACGAGGGTTTACATAAGAAGGATCCTGTGGTTTTAATTCAGACATAACTTCTATCCAGCTCTGTGTGAAAATTTCAGTGTCAGCTCTAAAAAGTTTTTTCTGTTATTGGCTGTTCCAGTAATGCCAACACCAGGGACTTCAAATCAGATTTTTTCATGCCCCGCACAATTGCACATTATGTTGTCTGTACAAACATTTTAGGGCTGCCTTTCTTCACTGTGGAAGATTGTCTGTAAAATTCCAGTGGCAAATAAAGATGAAATACAAACTGTGACAATGGTATTTATTAGGAACATCATCCATGTAGGTTTCCATGAACATGTCCCCTCTGCCTATCTGAATGTGGTTTCTGGGCAGAAATTGATAACTTCGGATATTTCTGAGGGAAATGCAAGCTGGATCTAACACCACTGCTGTACCTGAGCTCACAGGTGGTCAGGGCACACACAGGGAATTTCATGTGCAAATCCAACACTCTACACAGTACTGGACCATATAATTCTTTGCAAAAAGTCCTGAGCAGAATATTTCCAGGACTTCTTGTCAGAAGTAGGTCAACACTACTTTTTCATCCAAATTCTGTATATTTGCTGTGTCTTTCTTTGATGTTCTCTGCTGTTATAATTACAAGTGAAGGTTCTAAATTGGAACTCCGTGGTCTTCAAAGCCCTTGCAGTCTTGAAGAGAAGAAGCCTAATGGGAGTAGGTAATAGCACTGAAGATTAATTTGGGTAATATTCCAGCGTACAGGAGTTTGGTGACTTTCGTTTGGTCAAAAATTGTGAAACTAGCATCGGAACTTAAATTTCATTCCTATATAGGGCCGTAGTAAGTTTTGCATCTTACAGTTATTAAAAAAATACAATGATGGGGCATGGAACTACAACATTCTGTGAATTTCCTAAGGACACTGGGAAAATTCAGTGATTCGCAGTCTCAGCACAGAGCAAGAAAATAAGGGATGCTGAGGCTTTTTGCCTTTTTCACCAAATAACAGCCTTCATAGGACAGATGGGCCGTTCTCCACCTCTGAGGTTACAGTTATTGACATTTCCAGCCCCTTGAAAGCATCACATGAGGACCAGCATGAGTGGCTGTAATGTTGTTCCAAAAGGAGTAGTTTTATATCATATGAAGAAATCTCTGTAGGCAGGTGGAAATCAATGCAACAACAGTTTCCAGCCCCTCATTTGTACCTAACACACACTGTAGAATCCAGAAGACCTGGTGTCTGTAAATAGTTTAGAAGGGGAGTGCAGAATGATGACAGTGAAACGGAAATTCCTCGCCTATTAAAGATTTAACTGAAATTGATCTAGGAACAGTGATGGGTGCTCCTTCTCTTCAGTAGACATGTCTGAATTTTAAGACACTCTCACTGGTGTTCACACTGCCAGTCACTTCAGTCAGGGGTAGTATCACGAAGGAAGTCTAGTGTTGTAGGCCTGGTAAAGCAGGTGGAAACAAGGCAGTGCTTGCATTGAATAAAAGGTAGTTGAAACAGTTGTAAGAGTTATTTTGAGTACCTGATTGTAAGCACTTTATTGCAGTGAGGAACTAAAAAGCCCCCAAAACACTACTGTCGGCAAGGTGAAAAAGTGCCCTTCTTCTATCTATCCTAATGTGTTCATCATAACAACTCTGATGAGCCCTCTTCTGTAACTTTAGTACCCTGGGGAGTTAACAGAAGTATTAATAACATGAATATCAAAAGACTCATCTTAGTGCCTCCAGTCCTGGTCGCTGTTCTTTTCAGGAATATTAGTGACAGCACCACCTAAAAGCACAGCACTTCGGTGATAAAGCTCCCACTCAATTTGACACATGAGAATTGTACTTTCTGCATTCCGGCAGACAATGGAACCATTAACTCACTATCAATCACCCAGCTCCCAGCACAACCTGCTCTCTAACAAGAAGCCCTGGGGCATAAGTTATAAATAGACATAAGTCAACCTCCTTGACCAGTTGCAATTGTGAGAGAAGAATTGTAAACTGCTATTGGGCCTCTGTCCAGGCTTTCCAAAACATGCCAGCATGCACATGGAAACTCAGGTAGGGACGTTCTGTTTTATTAGAAAGCTCTGAGGGATGGATCTAGAGGTGAGTCCCTTCTTCTTTCCCAAGCAATCATTTTAGATGTCTTCAGTAGCTCTGGGCCATTTGAGAAAGCTCTTTCTGTTGTAACAAAATGGGTTTACTTTAAGCTATTTTGATTTTCTTTAGCATTGTGAAGCCTGATCCCCTTTGTTGTTACACTGGCTGTATTGGGGATAGCTCCACAGGCAGTGAATGTATGAGGGTAAGGAATATTCCAAGAAATAATGTGCCAGGGCAGAGAATAAATTTACATTTTTGTGAATGTCAGGAAAATTAAACCTAGATAGGACTTCAGACATAGATTTTTTTTAATTATGATTTTTATTTCTTTATTTGCAAACTGGTTGGTTTGGTTCCATAAGGCAGTAAAATATCTGAATTCATAAAGTACTCTTCTCCCTTTTACTGATTCTCTTTCATGGGAAGTGAATGGAAACTATTTTAATTGCTTTTTTTAGAGCGAATGAGATCACAAACAAGCTGCAATCTCCTTTTATAGCTCTTTGTTACCTGGCATGAAGGGCTAGTGTGAGCTTTTAAAAGTAGGCAATTCTAGCATAAAAGTGGAGTAGTCAAGGTCTGTGATTCTTCAATGACTTCCACTGACAGCTTTATCAAAATTAAACTGCCCACTCTTCTATTCTGTAGTGCAAATCCTGAGAGAAGGTAGTGAAATAGCTCACTGTTTTCAGCTGAAATATACTCCATCTCTTATGCAAAGGGATTTGCTCAAGTAAAGAAGTATAATTTACACCTTCTTGTGATGGTCTTTGTGATTTCAACCTGGGAAGTAGAAAAGAATCCAGGCATATTTACTGAAGTTGGCTATAAATAGGCTTAAATGCAGTGGCTTATCTTAAGGTTAACAATAAGTTGTCTTTACAATGCTAACAAACTAGACCACACAGCTTTGTTTTGGTTTTTGCCTGAAGTATAGACCTGTGTGGTCTAGATGGATGGTATCAATTACATTTGAAAGCCTGATAGAATGCAGATGATTTATCTGGCTGATAACAACCTCTCTATAAAAGCCACAGTATTAGTAAACCTTTGTGTATATATATCATTCTTATTCATGTGAATGCTTTTTTTTAATGCATGCATCTCCCTTACTTTCATGAGCTTTTCTCAGTGATTGAGGACAACGGATTATGATGATTTTGCTGCAATTTACTGTGAGAAATAACCAAAGTATGCTCTGCAAATAACTGCTGTATTAATCAGTGTTGCATACTCATGCACACACAATCGCACACACTTCCACATAATTCTTCTGTCAACTGCTGAAACTGAGAAACTTACAGGCTGAGAAAGTATTTTTATCAAAATAAATAAAAACTATTGCCTAAATCTCTGATTTTGAAAGCAGGACCTTCAAAAGTCTAAAACCCTCAGAATTTCAGGTAATTGTGCACTGCCCTGTCTGTATACTGCTTTAAGACCATGCTACCGTAAGTGAATAATTTAGCACTTAAGATGCTAAAATGTATGAGTGCTCTAAAATTGTTATTCCCTATATTATTTCCCTATGTTTTTACAAAGTTATGTGAAGAATAGGCAAGACATGAAAACTCAGAGCATGGTTTCCTTATGCTGCAGAAACTAATTTCAGATTGGTTGGAAACAAAAATTGAAGCATGAGTGTGAAGAAGGAAGTCATAGGGACATTCATACATCCACATTAAGTGAGAAACATTCTCTGAAAGTCCCCTGTTTGGCAACACACACATGGGCATATGCATAGGTATTTCTGAGTAATAGACACAATGAAAATGTTCCTAGCATTTTCAATGAGATATAAAATTCTGATTACATTAAAAAACGTTAGGGAGAAAAAGTTGATTTTTGTATTTTAATAGTGTTTATGTTTCTTAAATACCACCTTGTGACAAATTATGATTTCTAAATTTTGATGTTGAAAAGGTGAAGTTACTGAATATGACCCTTTTGAACTTCAAGTACACATCTGCAATTAAATTATTTTGGCCCAAATTGGGGTGGGAAGGATGAGAGAAATAAATTATTGTAATTTTTTAAGATTTAGAAATTTCATTTTCTAGGAACGTGTTTTGAACAATCATTTAGGGACGCAGGAAGTGTGAGTTTCTGGAATGGAAAAGGCTTGTTTAATTTATTGAAGTGGGATTTTATTGTGCATAAAAATCTCATTTGCAGCTGACATTGCTTAGCATTTCTGGTGCATCAGGCTGAAATTCCAGGTGTGTGAAGAACAATAATGTAATCATTTCAGAAAACCAAATTTTGGAAAAAAAGTTATTACAAGTCCTCTTTGGATTTAATCTCAGGAATGTGAACCTTAGGTCATGGGTCCTGGGTTTAAAGATACCATTGGGCCAAGCTATAAAACCCCATCAGTGCTATATATGAACATTTTAGTACATGTATCACTTAAATTTGTGAGGACCTCTCTGATAAAATGTCCAAGTGTTTCCTCTCAGTGAATTCGCTACCAATCATGACAAACAGAATCATTGGGGAATTCAAGCTTTAGCTGCTGAGGTAATGTGATTCAAGGCACTGGCAGAGGTCTAAGTATTCATCGCTCCTCAAATGCATGTGTTTCACAAGGCTTGCAGAGCACAGCCACATCTTGCTATTTTAGAAAGCAAGCAAGCATTATTTTGCTTATATTGCAATTAGATTGTTGACATTTCCAGAAGAGCAGGGGTCAAATTTTGTGCAATGTTTCATGTGGTCAGATTGGAAAGATGACTAAATGATTTTATACTTTCCAGTTTCTGGATTGTTCCAGAGGTTGGTGTGGCTTTTCTAATGGATGACATCCTTTCTTTTTGCTTACAGCAGTTTACTCCATCCCCTGATATTCTCTCTTCCTCTATGTCCCTCTTCTGAGATCAAACTGCTTCTTTTAGTGCCTCTCTATTACCAAAGAGAGCTAATGGAAACAGAAAAACCGTACTCCTTTTCTCTACAGACCAGATTTTCTCTAGCTAAGTGTAATTTTCATCTTGAGATTTACACCCAGGCTGAGCATAAGACCAACAAAGTTGTGTGTTTGCAGTTTGTGTAATGACGAGCCGCTGAAGAAGACTTATGAAGAAACATAAGGTTTCTCATAGCTGAGTGTGTCTAGTACCTGCATAAGCAACCACAACAGCTTGCATAAGTTTTTCACATGCAGACTACAGAGAGTCTGAGAGAGAGCTGTGGAAGAAGCTGGCACATAGCATATGATGTGCCCATGACTGCTTTCTAAAACTCCTTGTGGATGCATTATAGCAATGACTTTTAACTGCATGACCACAGACTAACTGTTTTGCAAGGACACGACAGCTGTACAAGCAGGAAATGATATAAGAGGGGATGAAAGTCCTCTTCTACATAATATAGAAGGTAATATCCTAGGCCCCAGGAGAGATTTTCTTGCCTATTCAATACCCACAAGATTCCAGTGTTGCAAGGAAGAGGGAGCAGATACAATTATTTTGATATTTCACAATATCACATTGTTTGACTTCGGAGATGTAGTATGCTTTTATAATGTAGTTACAGCTCTTATTGTAACTGTCTCAGCTGGTATCCATTGGCATTGTAACTGTCTCAGCTGGCTCTCCAAAACCAAAGAGAAATATACAGCCTTTGGGGTTGAATGAGATTACATATTATATTGTCTCCCTTCATCTTCTTCACCAGAGCTTCCAACACACTCCTCAAAGCAAGAGTGAAATCAAGGGATATATAAAATCCACAAGCAGCAATAAAATGACAGCCAACACAAGGTTTTTTTCAAATGATTGTTCTTGTGTAAAAGGATATGAATGATCCTCAAGTGCCCAAATCCTTGACTACCACAGACTCATCCTTTTACAAGAACATAATTTTTAACTTTAGCTTGAGCTGTAGATTTTGCTAGATTGGTAGTAGTGGTCAACAAGACTCTTAGTAGAGATGCTGAGGCAGCATTCTTTCCTTCCAAGTAGAAGGAAATAAACATCTTAAACTCTCTTTCTATATAGTTTTAATATGGGAATAGTAGTGAATATCACCCACTGCTATTAGCTTCAGTAGGAAATATAAAGGGAGACAACAGGAGTTTTAAGACAAAAATGTTTTTGTGTATTGATAATGTCAAGACCTGTTTTTGCAAGAGGGAAAGCTAAACAAAACTGCTTTCTGAAGCAGCATCTCCCAGTTTCTGCTGCCTGAGAAGCAGCTAAAATGAAGTAGTTTTGACACAACATAAGCTTGTTCTTTGTCAAGAATATTTCATTATGTAGGCCCTGCTGATTTTTAAAATCTGGAGTTTTCATATACTTAATACAGATGGAGAACAAAAGGAACACATTGATTGATTTTACTCATCATTAAGGAATTTTTGAGATAGCTCATTAATGCCGGGTGGACGAACTAAAGATTGCTTTTTAAGGAAGACATAAACTGGTAATCAAATTTTTACACTACACCTTAAGTCTTTCTTTAGGTTATCATGAACCATCTGCACAATGCAGTCTTTAGGCTTTAAAACTGGGAACTGAAGTAAAAATTGTGTTTTCTATATCTTAACCTGACATATGCTATTTTTGAAAAGTATTATTTTATAATTAAACTACTAAAGAAGAGACAAAAATCTGATGATTTAATTGAGTTTAAGGGACATGAAGATGTCTGGGCTGTGACTATATAACAGTGTTAACGTAACGTTAATGTAATGTAGCAATGTGACATAACAGGATGTAGTAATATATAACAACCTGTACAATAACATAAAATTATTATTGTATCTGCCATAAGTGAAAAAGCTCAAGTCTTCTATAAAATAATTAAGTGCATTAAGTAAAATTTTTGTCTGATTTGAGTTCAAATACAATAATCTCTTTATAGCATAAGAAAATTTGCTTATAACACAATAGAAATGTGTGTGCATTTTAGATATATACTTTGCACACAAATATATCATGTGTGCACATATATTTATATATTTACATATGAAATTACTTCTGGAAAGTAATAACATGCCACTTCTGGCATTATTAGAGTAAAATATCTATTTATGGATATAAAACGTTCATTGCTGGAACTACTCAAAATGCTTCTGTCACAGATGCTTCTAAGAGACTCTAATCTTGTTGTTGATCCTTGGACAACAAAAGACCTCATAAAATCCAAAGCTGTACTAGAAATGCAACACAGTCTAGTAAAGTACAAATTCAAAGAAACAACAGGAAACAAGTTCCATTTGCTTTAGAAGTATCAAAGACCTTGACTAACAGAACTGATCTAAAGTCTATGGAATTCAGTGACAGCTAATTGTCATTTAATTAACTTTGATGACTCATTCATCAAACCCCTAATTTATACTGGATCTGTGGACTCCTTTGTTTTTCAACATAGATTCATATATATTAACACCTCCTGAGTCAGTCCTCCTGTAAATTTTCTGTTCTACTGAACAAGCTATGTTTGATCTGGCTTCCAGGGAAGACATGGAAAAATACAATTAGAATTTAAGTTTTGTTTGGGAATTCTATGCACTTATTTGGGAGGCCATGAACATAGCACTAAGTAAATAACCAGATCAAATAAGTTAACATGTTATTAAGTTTTAGAGAAATAAATGGTCTGCTGAGTAGCAATAGAACAAAGATCATGAAAAGCAAACCAGAATCTACTTAAGATAATATTATTTCAAAGCCAGATTGTTATTTTCAGAGCTGGGTGAAAAAGTTTTTCAAGTGGGACTGATAAAAAAACCTGTCTGTGCTCATATGTCATTTGAGTGAAATTTTCTTTGTGGAAAAAGAAGAAATTAAGAAGATAAGTGGAATAGTATGAAAATGTTAAAGTTGTTTTTTGTCTTAAAAATATGTATTGAAATCCACTCTAGGTCATGTCTTCTGTGTCAAAAACTGTACTTGATGATTCATTTCAGATCAGAATGAAAGCAAAATTTGAAATAAATGAGTGTCCCATGAAATGGAATTCTCCTTGTAGTCTAAATCTGTCTATATTTATGTAAGTAAGTTAGAACTTTGTCTTCAGATAAACTGTAAGGCAGGGAGCACTCTCTGATGCTCTAACTTCTCTCTCTACATTTTAAATTAGAATATATTTTAGTTGGTAGTATATTGTTGCTTAGATGTGAAGTGGGAAAACATTTATAAGGTGATGTATTTGAATGGCTTTACTGGCTGTGACTATTTTAAGGAACGTCAGTCTTGATAGTGCTGCCTTATACACTGGAAAGTCACATTATAATTTTCCTGTGGTGGAATAACTTTTTTTCATATAAATAGCAGTGAATACTCTGGAAACACTATTGTTTAGTGCTTGAACTATAGTTACTTTCTGGTCATTAGCAAGGCTTCCACAAGGTATTGCAGAGCATGTTCTCTGAGAAAATGACAAAAAAAAAAAAAAAAAAAGAGAAAAAACAACCTGGTGGCTGCAACCAGATCTTTAATTTGGGGTATTTGATTGTCACCATAGTGATCCTAAAGGCCTGAATCAGAAAGCCCACTTCCATTTAATTATTATAGCAACATATATGATACGACTGACAACTTCTCAGGGGGTCAGATTTCTAACTTTGCTTGGGCAGATTTGTTGTTGTTATCAAAATTTTTCTATTAATAAAGGCTCACAAAAACATTTCATTTTTACATGAATGTCATGACAATTTAAGCTGTATATATGAAAGAAAATGTTTTTCTTCATTGGTTCCACTGCATGTTATCTATTTGAAACATCTGTTTTTCAAATAATTAATTTTGAAATTCATTACATTAAACTATTTTAAGATCAGTATTACTAATAAAGGAATAAGCTGGGCAGAATATTTGAAAGAAATTTTAACTTCTATGCTTTTTGGAGTTTTTTTCAGACTAATCACTTTGTGATTTTACAGCTGGTGAGTTCACTCCATTTCTCATGCAAAGGTTGTTGCAATCAATAAGTATCTTTCCCCTGACTTAGATACACTTTTATTCAGTGCAATATCGTACCCCTGCAATGCAGCCAAATAATTTATATGAAAACCAAATGAAACCATAAGATATAAAATATTGACTTTATTCTCTTTACTTGTTTCATGTGTTTGGTATCGCAATGTGGTAAAATGGAGATAATATGCAAATATAACATTTCAGAAAACCATGACCATACTTACAGAAAAAAAGGGCAGATATATCTGAGAATTTATCTTTTGCAAGGTTTTGACAGATGTTAGTGTTATTTCAGTGTAGATTTCAAAATCCTATATTAATGAAGTTGGTCACATCAGCATTGTGATACATTTACTAGACTGCATTTGCATTGGCTTTATGTGAGAAGGTATTTTTGGTGGGAGAGGGAGTTACAGTTCTGCAAGAAGATGCAAGAGACTTCCCCCATGTGGGACAGGGTCAGTGCCAGCCAGCTTCAAGATGGATCTGCCACTGGGTGTGTCTGGTCAAAGCTGAGCCAGCCAGCAATTGTGGGAGTGCTTCTGGGATAACGTATTTAAGAAAGACTAAAAACCACTGGACAGTAGCAGCTGGGAGAGAGGAGTGAGACTATGTGAGAGACACATCTCTGTGGGCACCCAGGTTAGTGAAGCAGGAGGGGAGGAGGTGCTCCAGGTGGTGGAGCAGATGTCACCCTGCAGCCCGTGGTGCAGTCAGTGGTGAGGCAGGCTGTGCCTCTGCAGCCCATGGAGGTCCATGGTGGAACAGATCTCCACCTGCAGCCTATGGAGGACCCCACACCTGAACAGAGGGCTGTGCTCTGAAGGAAGCTGCAGCCCATGGATTGCCAAGACAGGAGCAGGCTCCTGGCAGGGTCTGTGGCCCTGTGGAGAGAGAAGTCCATGCTGGAGCAGATTTCCTGGCACCAGGACCCCATGCTGAAGTAGTCTATTCCTGAAAGACTGCACCCCATGGAAAGAGTCTACACTGGTTGAGTCTGTGAAGAACTGCAGCTCATGGTAAGGACCCTCACTGGAGAAATTTGTGGGAAACTGTCCCATGGGAGGGACCCCACACTGGAGCAGCGGAAGAGTGTGAGGAGGAAGGAGCAGTAGAGATCCCATGTTGATGAACTGACCACGGTCTCCATTCCCTGTCCCCCTGTGTTACACTGGGGACAGGAGGTAGAAGAGGTGTCAGTGAATTTGAATCAGGAAGAAGGGGGGGTGAGAAGGTGTTTTTTAGTTTTGTTCTTATTTCTTACTATCCTACTCTGTAATTCACTGAGAGTAAATTAAATTATTTTCCCCAAGTGGACTCTTTTATGCTCATGATGGTAATTGGCAAGTAATCTCCCTGTTCTTATCTTGACCCATGGACTTTTTGTTCTATTTTCTCCCTCTGTCTTGTTGATGGAGGGGAAGGTGACAGAGAGGCTTGGTGGACACCTGACAGCCAGCCAAGGTCAACTCACCACAGTATTATAACAATATTATATCACTTTAACATTGTTAGAATGTTCAATGACTTGGTTGTTCATCAGTATGTGAATGAGTTGTAAACTCTGTTACAAATGTTATATACTGTTAGATACCTTTCTTTCTTTTTTCCTTTTTATTTTAATAACATATTCATCTGACTTACATGAGAGATTCAGATGTTTCAGTCTGCATTTGTGAAAATACTTGAAGTTCAAGCCCCATATTAAAAGCCACTGCGATCACATGCATTTGTAGGTGCTGCAATTGTGTGATTCTCTTTCTGAGGTGGTACTGAGCACCAGGGCCTGGATGTGCCACCTAATGGAAGGAATAATCCAGGAATAATCAACAGCTGAATAACATTGTCTTTTGAGTAGAAGAGGGAAGGAGAAAAATTGTTGGAGGAAAACTAAGCCAGCATGGGCATGTGATCAAAAGTCAGTCTCTCTATGGTTATGGGTGGGATGACTGAGGGAGGGAAAACAATAAAAAAAAAAATAGAAATTGAATTTTTTATTTGTTTGGTTGCTTTTTGTGGGGTGTTGGTTTTTTGTTTGTTTTTTTTTTTTTTATGAACACTTTTACTTCGTTTTTGTACTTTTTCGTTACCTTTGACCTGCTGAAGTGGTCGTGAAGGAATAAATAAAAGTGAGATTTGCTCCATTAAATAAATCAATGAATAATGGATTTTAATTTTTTTTTAATTCCATATTAGATTACTGTTTTGTCTGTACAGTCTTTTAAAATTACTTGGAAACTTCACTTTTTGCATGCCATCTGTTTAAGTGTTTCATCTTGTGGGAAGCTGTCCATGTTGATTGTCATTTCATGTCTAGTAACAGTTATAAGCGGATAGGTTTTTCTCTACTAATCATTCAATAAAAGAATGTCCCGTAGGACATTTTTTTTCCTCTGCCAGTGAATAGAAATACAGCTTTAGTTCATACAGCAAAACTCCATCTTTTCTCCCCAAAAGTATTTTTGAAAAATCACGATAACTGCTCACATGGCACAATGGAAGAGTCTGGGGTAGTTTTCTGTTTTAGGGTTAGATTCCTGGCTATTGTAAGTCATGACCCTTTCGCTGAAGTTTCAAGACACCTAATAATAATAAATTGTTCATAAATCACTAGTGTAGTTTTCCCTTCTGTCTTTCTAATTAAAAAGCATTTATATGGTCAGAACAAGGAACACAAAATTGCATGTAGAGTTAAATGTCATAAATGTCACATAAAAGACTGCCACCAGCCCTAAAAACCTAATGGGATGTTGCTTTTTGGAATTAAGAAAAAATGCATTATTTTTGACATTATAACAGCCATTTCACATTTCAGTGGTTTTAATCTTAACATAGGAAGAGTTTAATCTGTTATTCTTTCAAGAAAGACAAATTTAGAATACCATATAGTTATGTAATACATCCTTTGTAATGTTTGTCAGTTCTATTGTTGTCTATAAATCAGAACTATAAAACCTACTATGTCAAATAATATTCATTATATTGCTACACAACAAGTCTATTGTACTATGCTACCTTTTCTTGAAGGCTGAAGAACACCTATTAGCTTAAGTTATTTACTAATGCCATTAGGCACCCTTTCTTTGAGCTACAGATTTGCTGCTTTCAGTTTTAAGAGGTTTAAGCTGCTTCTGTAATGTGTCAACTTAACAAATGGAAAGGGTATAATGCACTGAGATTTATAAAGTTACGTGGTAAGCATTTACAAATGTCCTTAGGCTTGAACTAAAGTAGCTTAAGCTTGAGCTCCTATAAAGACAGCTTGTGCAGCCACTGTTCCTTGTGAAGTGACTTCTATTGATGCAAGGCAGCTTTCTTACCGTGTGGGCTGTGACACCCAAGGGTCATAGGAAGGATCAAAAAGAGATTAGGAAGGTGAAAAAGAGGAAAGCATAAGTCTTTATGTTTTAAATGCTTAATTATAAAATTGACTTGGAAATGCAGTTAAAATGAAAAAAATTGCAAACAAATTATGATTATTTATAACTGTGAGTAGCTGAATTCCTCAGGGAAAAGTAATGAGAAGTGACTGTAGATGTTTAGTTAGCAGAGCTAACTGCTTTTAAATGCTTAAGCAACTTAGTTCCTTGAGAAGGGAGAGTGAACTTTTTAGTCTGCCACTAGTAGTTACAGCCATTTTTTTGTCTGTCTTTATGAAAAGACTAAGGAATTGGTGAATGTTTCTCGTCTTTGACTAGTGGTTGCATGCAAGGAGGGAGAAGTTTATAGGAAATTCAACAGGAGATAGTATTTTCATTATTTGAAAAGTACTGATACGAAGAAACTATCATTTGTTCAAGTAAAATTCATAGATACTTCTCTGCAGGAGTAAAGGTTGTAGAATCTGGCTTTTTTGTATGACTATAAATACGTGCTTCTGAGCACATGCACATATGTGTGTATTACTGTAAACATAGCGACAAATCTTTCTGTATCGTATGGGGATTTCTCTGTGATGATGAGTAACAAGCGAATATCCAGAGTAAACTGGCCTCAGCAGCATTAATTCTACTTTGCTAACACTTCAATTTAATGTATAGTCTTTCCTTAAATAATCCCATATTATGCTTTCTTCCCTTCGCAGGTTGTCCTCATTTCAGAACTTTTACTTATCGTTTTTTATCCTTCCCTCCCCTTCAGGGAAAGTGAAAGTCAAAGGGTTTTGAGTTGCTTCAAAGGCTCTACTAAACTTTATAAGTACTCATTTAAACATACAAATGCTTCTTGCTATGGTAACCAAGCCAAAACTTAATCAAGTGTCTGTGGGTTTCCACTTTCATGCTGGAAAACTTGGAACAGATTCATCAGTGAGTTTATGTTAACCTTGTGTATATTATAAATCAAGGCAGAAAACTTCAGTATCCAAGTTTGAAGTATTGGTTGATGACACGTATGGACTGAAAGTAGAGCTCAGCCTAATTTCGAAAGTGTAAATTACTGAAACAGAATTAGGATTTCATAATATCACAGAATGCTTTGGGTTGGAATGGACCTTAAGGATGATTTAGTTCCAACAAGTGCAGTGAAGGACCAGCCAGGACCTTTTTTCAGCTACCTCTAACCCTGTATTTTAGGCAGATGTGGTGAACAGTCACAGAAGGCAAATGGAGCACATGGGACCAAAATCCTCCCTATTCTCTGGCTACCATAATCTCAGGTTTAACACAGCTTCCTGTGGCAGATGCGTCTTCAAAATGTAAGGGAAAAATTATGAGCAACTTGTCTGTTTCTAGTAACACAATATCCTGCTAGTTGCATGTTTTCTTCTTACAAGTTTATGCTTTATATTAAATGAGAACTGTTATGATACAGTAGCCTAATTGAAAGACAGTATGAATAAAGGAAATTACAAACATTTCTATTATTTTTTTAAAATAATAGCACTTGAAAGAGCTGAATTAAAATATATACATAATATTAAGACAGAACTGATGACAGAAGGTCATAAATTGTCATTGTATATTAAATGTCCTAGTCAGTTCAAATAACCTCTAATTCAAATGTGGTGACAAGTTCTAATACTCCAACTGTGAGAGTAATACAGAAAAAAGACAGGCATGGAAATAATTGCAAAAGACAAAATGAAAGAATGTTTTCTTCCATTCAACTAAATATCTTTTGATTGTAAAGTTAGTTGCTATCTGAGTTTTATTTGTGTTGTTATCAGTGGAACATGGCAGGATTATTACTGGGAAGTTCTTGTGTTACCAGTCTCTGAGAATGATCCCGTTGTGGTTACCATTGTCTATACTCAAAGTATATACTCAAAACTGAAGAACAGTTTTTGCTGCACCCACGTCCACATTTTGTCTCCAGTGGTGACTATGAACGAAGAAATACTGCATACATTTTCCCCCCTACAATATACTTGATAAGGTTCTCCAGATCTGCTGCCAGCTGTAAGAAGGACTAC
>JANHGB010016614.1:0-22235 GCA_026283785.1 Coracopsis vasa
AGGGCTGCTCTGAATCTGTTCTCTGCCCAACCTGTAGCTGTGCCTGGGATTGCTCTGACCCAGGTGTAGGACCTTGCGCTTGGCATGGTTAAACTTCATAAGGTTGGCATCAGCCCTCCTCGCAAGCGTGTCAAGGTCCCTCTGGATGGCATTCCTTCCCTCCAGCATATCAACCGTACCACGACTTTATTGATTCTTCATCGACTGTGCCCCTGTCTGTCCAGCAGCAAGGAAAAACACCCATACTCTATTGCAAGAAAGAAAGATGTTGCTCTAAGAAGGCTGTAATTCTGGTTTCTTCTTAGGGAAATGAAAAAAAATTAAGACCTTACTTATGGATGAAAGCATTTGTGGGGTTGGCTTTAGTCATACATATTCCTAAGGAGAAACGTACCTTACACCAACCAAAGATACTGGTTTTGTCATTTACTGGTTTTGTCATTAAATTTATACACGTTTCCCAAATGAAATACGCTATAGTAGCATGAAAATGGATGGGAGCTGCATCTCCTTTAGGATGTTTACTGATCTTTACTGACATAACTATGAGATTTGGGGTATCTGCGTTGTTGGGTTTTGTCCATCATCCTCTTACCTGACATAGCTAAATTTAACTAGCTGAATAATTGAACAAAGTCGGGAGAACTGGATGGAGAGTGAGCGAGAAAAGATTCTTCCAGTGAAGGGAAGATACTGTTCATACACTGGAATTTTGGCACCAGATTTAAACTTGATCAAATTTGTAAGACTTGTGATAGTTTTGAATTGAAAAGCATGATGAATTCTCATTGTAATGATATAAAGTGAATTTCTGATTGCCCTTTTTACTATGTGATCTTATAAGAATTCATGTCTCAGATTAAATGGTGTTATACTGAATTGTGAGCTTTCATTTGTGGGTGATTCGCTATTCAGGACATCTTCCAACAATGAGATTTGTCTGACAGTTCCAGGGAAACGTATCTAGTCCTGCTGTCTAAATGTCGAATATTGTGAATTTTGGATGGAAGTATGAAACAGAATAGGCTCACAAATCATCAAGAACTGTAGTGAAATGACACTTTGGGGAAGGTTTTCTGTAAATAACGGGTCTGTTGCAATGGTGTAAGTTAGGTGAAAGATCGTATTTTCCTCACTTCTTTTGGAGTTAATGTGAATTAATTGTATTATACCAGTATGTTGAAGACATGGTGTTACTGTCATTGAGAAACTTGTATCTATGCTATTTAAATGAGAGACCCCCAAAATATGAATTCAATATTTGGCACATTAAAAGAATTCATTAATAGGTATTTAAATAGAATACGTGGGAGGCTATTATATACTAAAATAATTTCAGAATAATTACTATTTCACTGTACTGTAATAAAAGCTAAAGATGGCAGTAGGTCTAATTTAAAAATAATAAGTCAGTTAAGGTTTTGTAATTACTTTTCTTAATGGAAAGATCAGAAGAGTTTTGCTTAAACAGTCATTAGGAAGCTGGTTATATTGGTCAGAGAATACATAGGAATGTCTAGCTGATAAGTCACTTAAAAAAGTATTTAAACTTTTAAAAATGGAAAAAATCTAGAGGAGAAAGTTGCATTAAAAAATAACTTCATGAAACATTTTCTTCATTCTCGTGTTGTCTTTTGCTGGTTAGATCGTGACTCACATAACAAATGTGTGATTCTTTACTTTTTTTTATAAAGAGATACTGGCTAAACTCCAGAAAAAAATCATCCAAGCATTAAAGGCTGGTTTTGAGAGTGAATGTACTTCATTTTATCTTTCTGGGAAAGTGTTTAAAAGACATCTTTAGATCTAGCATGTAATTCTACTAACAAGTAGAAAAAGCAAGATTGCGCAAACCCGCGCAGTATTTTGTTATAGTGTGTTATATCTAACTTATTTCATACCAAATTAAATTCTATGATTCAAAAATAGATTTAGTTATATATATATGTTGATATGGTAATGGCTTTGGAATTTTGCAGTTTTGGATCAACTCTAATGAGAGCTGGACAATGTAAAGCGCATTTATAACCTTCTGCAGGGTAGAAGTATTCTAATCTCAGTTAATGCCTGGACGTGATACAAAAAAAGGCAGATGGCAATGAAATAAGTTAATTATATTTTTTATGTGTAGGTGAATATCACCCCATCATGTTGGACCCGTCTCATATGTCTTGGGGATGGATACCTGCTCTTCACTTCTGAAGGTGCATTCTCAGTAGTTGGTTGGGACCAAGAGCTATTGGGATGACATATAAAATATAATTAATCATTCAGACATCCGTTTGGCAAGCATGAGAAATTCAGTACACTCTTACAGTCAGAGGTATCAGGATCAACACACATTGTCCTTGAAATCTTTCTCAGACTTGGCCTAGCTGGGTAAACCTGAGTCTGAAAAACTGTCAAATACAAGGGCCATAGTTTTCGGAATTTGAGAAATGATTCTGAGTGGTTCAGGCTTAGGATTCTCTGAGATTCCCTAAAGGAGCTGGGTTAGGTGCTTTCTGATAGCAGAGTTGTTTTAAAGCATCTCAGTATTTAAGGACAATGAACCATTACTTACTTTTGATTATTTGTACAATGCTTTTGTTCTCAGGTAATTCAAAGGTTTAGAGATCGATCTTTCCTGTTACAGAAAGACCATTTGCTGTTTTCCTTCTATTTCTTCTGATTTTGAAAATATTAAGGAAGGAAGGAAGAAAAAGCAAAACAGAACAGAAATACCCCTGAGGGAGCAGTTCGACAGTTGCTGTTATTCTAGCATGAATAGTGTGAGCATGGTGTTCGGTCTTCTTTCTTGGTTGAGGATTTACAGTCCCCTCAAATTTTTCTTCCCAAAGTAATGGTAGTATTTTGTAAAAGATTTTGACCAAAGCTTCACCATGAAGCTCCTTTTCAAAAGTACAAAACTAAAAAAAAAAAAAAAAAAAAAAAAAAGAAAAATATTCTGAAAGCTATAAGAATGCCCTGAGGGTGCAATATAGTGCAATATATATGGGTTTATGTACATATTCGGTTATTACCTGAACTCACAGCTTTCCTCATGTATTGAAATATTCCTTCTTCTTTCAGATATAAGAAGCCATTCCAAATACATAAATTCTTATTTATGACTTATTCTTAAATTCTTCGATTTTAGTTGGTTTTCTTTGTTTGTTTGTTGTGGGATTTTTGTGTGTTTGTTTGGTTTGGTGGGTTTGTTGTTTTTTTTTAAGGCAGAACATTGGTTTTATTTTATCTGCCTCAGTCAAGGACCTCATTTGGCCCAACACATTCATTCAAATCCTATGCTTTGAACCTCTGAATTATGGCTCTTCTTTTTGCAGATTCTCCTCTAAGTAGCCAATAGGTGACCCAGCCAGTGGAGTTCACATTGTTGGGTATTTTTCTGCTGACCGTGTCATGTTTTTACAAAAAATAGGAAACTGATTCTAGTAAACATTTGTGTTTCTTAGGTGGAAAGAGATTGTAAAAGACTCCTTCTGCCATATGGAAAGCATTAAACCTAACAGTAAATCATCCCAATTATTTGTAGCTTATGGGAGAAATCTCAGGGCCAAGCCCTATTGACTCAGAAATTCTGTAAATGGATTCTGTGCTTTTTAAGTTGTTATGATCAGGCAGGAGGCCAGGTACCAGATGGATTGATTTCTTTCTGCCAGAGGTATGGCCACATCAGCTGCCTCTATTAGGAATGTATTTATTCTTGCAAATGTCAGCTTGACAATTGGAGTTCAATTTGTGCTATCAAAACACATTAGTCTCGTGATACTAGAGTTAGAGCGGCGCTACTTTTGTCTTATTTTAAGATCTTCTCTGTACTCCTAAATTATGATGCTAATTCCTGCCCTTTAGAGAGTGGGTTTTCTGGGGCTGTTTTGGAGTAGAGAATAAATGGAGTTCTCCAAAACTGTCAATAGGGATGCACACATGATCTCAGTTACTTAGTGTGAAACTGAGCTTTTTCACAGAATGTTTAGTCTGTGAAGGGAATGGTAACAAACCAGCTCACAAATCAGTGTCTCTTCTGAGCTGCCACCTGTTGGAAGAGGGAAATTTAGTCACCTTGAAGCACTAAACAAATTATAGGAAAAGATGTATCAATCGTCTGAGCTTTTCTACAAGAAAAAGACAAACTCAGTTAGTGGTTTTTTTATAACTCAAGGGAGAACTGATTTTTTGATTCACATCCCAATCTAAATTCTGCATTCACTGCTTCATGGTGAAAACAAGAATTTGAACCCAAAGGAATCTCATCACAGCACATGTCTCAACATGTGAGATCAAATCCATGCTGTCAAATTGTATGTCTGTACTTAGGTATTAAACATAGAAAATGTAAAATCCAGATCTAGTTATTTTCAAGACGTATTTCCAAAGCTGGTCTATGCAAAGGGATGCTGATAGCTGATGCTGGCAAAGGGAGCTCATACAGATGTAACCCATTGTAAAATTACTGCTTTCCTGGGGAATAAGGTGCCTGTGCTTTGCTGCCCATGATTGTTGTAAATGGTAGACAGGGTTTGAGGTAAAAGCAGAAACAGTTTACCCAACTAAAGTGAAGAGTGTAAGAAATCAATTGCTATACTTAAAGACAAATACAGAAAAGTGGAACAGTTACAGTCCTTGTTCTTACTGCTCCTTCAGGTCTGGCTTCAGCAGGGCTTCTTTTCCTGTTTTCTTTTCAGTTAGCAGCCTCAAGCCAGACTAACTCCCAGAGTGACTGACAGTTCCCTGGAGATGGGATCTGATCCTTCAGCTACGCTTTGTCTCTAAATTGTTTCTTTCCCAAAATAGATTCTGATTTTGGATTGTCACCCCTCCTGTCCTCCCTGTTTCTGCTGAGCATGAATTCACCCATCTGGCCTTCTACATTTCTGAATAAATCTAACTGATTAAAAAGACACCACATTTTGTCTCTAGTGCCCTCATAGAAAAAGAAGGTCCTTTGACTGTGTCTTTTATCTGAGTGGATGTGGTTAGGCTTCATGCTCACTTGACTTAACCTATTTTCATAGTGCAATCCCAGTGGGCAGATAACAGAAGAGTTACATTACCACTGAGCTTAAATGCATAAGCTGTGTTCTGCACTGAACTTCAAAAGTACTTGCTGTATAAATGAGAGTGATGAATGTGTATCATTGATAAAACCTGGTGTGATGGAAAATAAACTGAGGGGTGATTTGCGTCTAAACTAAATGGGCCAGCATAAGCATGGAACTGGGGAGATGTAATGATAGCATTTTCCTACCTGGATGCATGATTGTACAATAGATACTAGAGGTGTCAAGAATTCAGTCTGAGGCATTGAAATATTGGATTAATGATAAACTAGCCAAAATCCAGGTACGTGGCAGTGACAAAGTGTATGTACATGAACCTTGTTGGACACAGTCAGTGCAGAACCTTCTTGCCTCAAGGCAAGGTCATAGAAATCATTGTGGTGGCAGCAAGGGATGGAAATGACCACCTAAGACTTCTTCTGTAGGTGGTGGGGCACACCTACCCATGTAGGTACCACGTGTTCCCATGATGGTAGGGCACCCCTACCCATATAAGTACCAGGTATTCTCATGGCACACTTTCAGAGGAAGTGGTCCTAGGGAGTCCTGTGCTGCCCAGTTACTACTGCTCGTTACAAGAGTCAAGTTTTCCAAGCCTGTTTGTTTTGGACCAGTGATTTTATGATAAACAAGCAATCAACACATCTCATTGTCAAAGTTCAGTTTGATTAATTTAAGGGAATATAATATGGCAAACAGTTTTAGAAATTGTTTAGGAAATGGTTGCATTTAAGGCATTTTTAGACTTTGCCTTAAGGCATTTTTAGACTTTGCCTGTGAAGCTGTTGTGCATTATTGCTGACTGCGAGAGTTGCTTGTTGCTGCAGAAGGGTTTTGTTTGCCCTTGTTACTGGTTTTAGTTGTCAGTTAAGCTTTTTCACCAGCAAAAGAGACACAGTCTAATGTCTAAGAAAATGTCATAACGTCTGAGAAGAGGAAGTTGTGAAACCTTTACAATAGACTCTGAGGAACTGAAATTAAAGTGACAAGGATGTAAAATTTTACTGTCTTGCTAATGGCTTTTATGTTTACTAGTTGTAAATGTGCAAAAATCCACATGAATAGTCCATACAGTGCTTAAAAAAGGTGTGGGGAAAAAATGTTATTTGTGTCTGAGAGGATGGTCAGCTGGGTGGACAGGCTGTTTCCATGCACAACTGTTTTGTTATCAGTCTGTGAAGCTGTAAGCATGAGAAGCAGAATTCTTAGAACCAGTTAGGTCTGTCAAGTAGAAATATCAGGAAGGAAACACAGATGTATGTAGCTCATGCGGCTGTTCTCATCGGGAAGCAGGAAGATGCTGAGATGATATATTTGTCAGCTAGTTTAAAGATGCGTTCTGATGTCAAATAATTAAAGATAGGTTGGAAAAGATTTTTCCCTCTGAAAGGCCTCAGAAACCTATTTATCTTGAAATAATCCCAGGGAAATGAACTGATATTGTCACCGTAGTGTTGTGAATAAATTTGAATTCCCATCTGCTTGCAAGAACTTGTCTGAAACTTCATTATTAGCAGTGCTGGCAAATATTAGATAACTTTGCTTTCATGCTCTCTGTGTCTGTGCTGAATGGAAGCTATGGGAAGTTCAGGAATAGTTTTTCACTATTAAAGATTCACTGTTTCTCATAACTTAAAAATTCTTATGTAATGTTTGTTCTTTTGTTCTAAATAGTTGTTAGTGTAAATTTAATTTGAGTTTAGGAGTTTTCTGTAGGACCTACAGCTGTGTTTAAAAACACACTTCATGGAAGTCTCTTAATGACTTGTTCACTGAGTTGAATGTATTTTCACTGAGAGACTTCTGGAGCTAGGCATCTTCAGGAGTTTCCTGGAGGATAATTTTGTATCTGAAATATAGATAACTAGTCAGATCTCTCTGTAAAGCCTTCTATTAATAGCTATTCTTGCTGTAATATTTAAGCATACTTCTAGAATTCACATAGCCTTTTGTCAATTCTTTGTGCTTCTGCAGCTTTCAGTGTACAAGAAAATTTCCATTTCTTTCCCAATTAGAATTTAGTTTATTTTAAATTATAAACATATGCTGTGGTATCCTTACGGGACTTTTCTGTAGTTAATTGCTATTTATGTATCAGTCTGGAACTTTGATTTCTGTGGTAATGGTAAAAAATGCAGGCTTTATGGAGTCTAAATATGAAGAAATACCTTTTTTTAAAATTTATTTTTGCTTGAAGATTCATGGATTGAACTCTTTTTAATGACAGGATTAGCAATTTTAGTCCTCGCAGTTCTATCTTTGTGTTCATTTACAAGCCACTAATATGTACAAAGCTGTAAGCCATCTATTTAAAGAAAC
This sequence comes from Coracopsis vasa, assembly GCA_026283785.1. Lineage (NCBI taxonomy): Eukaryota > Metazoa > Chordata > Aves > Psittaciformes > Psittacidae > Coracopsis > Coracopsis vasa. The sequence goes on from JANHGB010016614.1 coordinate 7,383, forward strand.
AGGGTTTTTAAGGATATGCTTGAATAGTTGTCAGCAGTAAGGACTGAGGGTATACAGGAAAGCATACCCTTTTCAGTTCTGCTCCTGCTAGTTTATACTACATCCTCGGGTAGGTGACTTCACCTGACTCTTTGATTATTATGTTGAAGTTATGCTGGGACCAGGGATCTCTAAAAGATCTGGGTCTGAGTGTTGTGGTCTGGGAGCTGAAACAGCAGTCTCTCACGGTTCCTGTACTTGTTGTTCAGTTTGTATTATCTGGAGCTGAAAATAAGTTAAATCAAGACAAGAGTTAAATGGAAGATCACTGCTATGGAAGACCTCTGGCTTTCAGCCATGGTCTAAGTTTAGTTAAGTATAATTTTGTGGTGATGCACTGTTTAAAGAGTTGGTACTGTTCTAACAACTTCTGCAATCACTGCAGCTGTCTACGCAAGGAGATGCCAGCCAGGTGATTGGACCACTCACAGAGGGGCAGAGGAGGAACGTGGCTGTAGTTAATTCTCTATACAAACTGCACCAGTCAGTTCTGAAGGTAGGCTTCCTTGATATTTCTTTAATTGCTGTCAGGTTAACTTCTTTGCTGTATTGTATGCATATTCTCCCATTAGCTGATGAGAATTGATTGGCCCACTGCTTTGTGACAAATTGTCAGTATTAGGAGTGAAAGATAAGTTCATAGAGAATAATCACATTTCACAGCCATTGTTCTGTGAATCTGAACAACTGGGCTCTTTATGTTTTTCCTTATCAAGTAAGCTCTGTCTTTGATCTGGTCAGCCTGATAACCCTTGTCCCAGCCCAAGCTTATCTCTCTCAGAAGACCCTCACTGCTTTCCCAGAGTTGTGGCCAAACTGAAAAGGGGAAGGAAAGGGTGAAATCAAGAAAAGCAGCACATCACAAATATTGCCATCCATTGTTCCTGTTACCAAAGTCTGGCCTGGCATTGTTTGCAGAAATAAACACAGTTATGAATAATTCCAGTTTACTGGCTTAGTGATGCTAGTGCTTACAGTCTCTGTAAATTAAAGCAAACAGATACAGTGGTTATAGTGCAGTTAATTGTGTTTAAATCCTAGCCTGATTAGAAAAAAAAAGATCATGAGTACTCTTGACTGTGGACATGTTTAAAGAATGTTTAAAAATGCTGAAAAGCCTATAAAATTTGCTTTGGATTTTGCAAACAGATGGTAGATCAACTTTTAAGTCTGCTTTCACTGATGTATTTAGTAATGAACCTCATGTGCCTGAGTGTTGGAGGGAGATCTGATATGATTCAGTCTTTGATTTCAGTACTTATCTGGCTTAAAAATACTATTGTGTGGCATGTTCATAACTGTAAGGAAATTGGTAGGATATTCCTTCAGATCATTCCTTGAGTTTTAATTCTAATATCACAGTTGTACATAAACAGCTGTTTAGCAAGTGGTATTATAATAGTCACAGTACTGAGAAAGATCAACCATTCTTTCAAATATTTGCTATAGATCTGCTTGTATAGTTCTCCATCAATTCTATACTTTGCAGTGGGAGAAGACACCACTAATTTTTATTCAGGTCCTGTTAACTCTTCAGCTAAATTTCAGTTGAACTCAATTGAATCATTCCTTTGTGAAGGCAGAAGCAGAGCCCGTAGGAAATTTGAGTGCAAAGGACTGATACAGCCGCCTTGAAAATTCTGTTTGTATAAACCCCATTTGACAGTTATCTAAACCTTTGTAAACCACTCATTACTAAAGATAGCTCAGTATGTTTTAAAATAAGATTAAATATTATGGATTCTAATAATTTGTTGAATGTTGACTATTAACAATTACTTTAAAATTTGTAGGTCATTACCAATCAGAGCTCATTTCCAGCAGCTGCTGAGCAAACAGTCACAACTGCCTTAAAGGTAATTGAATGTCCATATGCTGCAGGGATAGGGCTGAGCTTTGCTTTGCCTATTATACTTAAAACAGGCTCTTATTTTCCCAGGTGTTAATTGTGTGTCAATATATGTCACAGGTATACAAATATTCAGAAATTTGTATTTTGTTGTATCTGCAGCAACATATATGTTGTATGTGCCAAAATCACTGCTTGAGTAGCGTTTGTATTCAAGAATATCCTTGTAATGGCCGAACTGTGAAAATAAATGCCTTTCTCTGCAGTGTTCACACAGCAATAATGGGATCCTTCATCACCCCTTTACCCGCCCTGACCCACACATCAGATTATGATTTATATGCTACCTGATGCTTTTCTGGGGGGTGATGTGGATGGCCGTGCAGCCCTCTGTGGATGACAGCTATCCACATCCATCCTGCTGTGCACTACTCTGGAAGGGGTTGTGTGCAGAGGAATAAAGGGCAGCTTGAGTCTCTGGGGAATGAACAGCTGAACGAAGCTTGTGCATCAAAACATGTACATTTACAAATCAGGAATACCAGATTGTTGTGCACCTTTGAATGAAGGCTTTACATAGATGTAGTAAACAGCCTTATCTCTGTACTTTACTGGTAAAATCAATTAAAGGGAAATGTTATCCTAAGCTTTTGTCCTTCTATCTAGCAGTTTCTAATGCAGAATAATAAAAAGCACTGTTAAAATGAGCTGTTTGTTAGAGTATTTTTGAGGTGTCAAAATTTAAATGCTTCTAATTTCTGTTTCCTTACTTCTGCCTTTTTCTTATCCTATTTTAGGCAGTCCATGATCTAATGGGTAGTGCTGTTCAGCCGTTACTGAACTCTGTAGGAGATTCAGTAGAAGCTATTATCATCACTATGCACCAGGAAGACTTTTCTGGGTAACTAGAAAGATTTTTTTAAACATACCATTGCTTTAATAAGGTGTCCTGCATATGCATAATAGATTGTTATTGCCATAATGTCATTGCAGCAGGAACACTTGTTTGTTAAGGGTAAAGCGATGCTTTATGGTCGTCAGTGAACAGAGAAAGCAGAATTACACCTATCTGTTGAAACAAACTAATCAGGTGGCATCTGTCTTCTTCCCTCCCCCCACCTTCTTTTTCCGTAAAGTTTTGCATTTGAGTGAAATTCACTTTAAATAGAAAAATAAAGCAAAGCAGAGGCGCTTTTTGTGCTTAAAAACCCCTTTTTGCTTTCAAAACTTATTTTTTGTGGACAGTCTTCAGAACTGTTAACATTCTGTTTCTCAAAATAAAGTATATAACTCTGATTCAGAATTACACAGATTTTTTTTTCTAATGTATTATTGAATAAGAAATGTTTCAAAAAATCTTTTCTGTTGACTGTTCAGGTTTAGTGGATTTGGCTGTTTACCCATAGCATTTTAATTGAAATTCCCAGTATACTTCATCTGCAAAGATCTTGAGTCCTATCTTTAACTGAGCCTTCCTTCCTGAGCGTTATTTTGGTTGTTATCTCTGCTCTGACATTGCTTGTATCATCATCAGATGTCCTGTTTCCTGTCTTGGAAATTTACAGAAAGTAGTGTATTTTCAGAGGTGTTTTAAATTTTCCTTTTTTCTTTTTTTTCTTTTAACAGTATTTTACTCTCTCCATGTTTCTGATTCCACCCAAAGGCTAACTTTTGTTAGACAGCCTGTACGCTTAGGTTCCTGAGTTTGGAAGAGCTCTTTTGTCTGACTGTGATTCAAAGAAGGATAAAGATGATTGATGTCTGTGTCCCAGAGCTTCGGTGCTGCTTCTGTGATAATTAGATTGACTTTATAATACTGAGTTTAGAGGAATCAAGGAAACTGATTCTATACAGAGAACAAGTTTGGGAAAGGCTCAGCTAGTAACCTTGTGACATATGCTTGTGTTTTCTGATCCGTTGTTATAAATCAACAACTGGGACATTTAAATCTAGGGGTTGGGTCTGAGGGTTAGGCTCCAAGCTGGTGGAGGCTCTGCAAGTTGGTAGGAGTGGGGTGATTTCCTTTATCTTGTTAAGATGGGAATGGCTGATAGATATTTTGAGACTATAGTTTCAGAGAGAGCTACAGCGCTCTTTATTCTCTATAGAAAATGAGACTCTACAATTCATGCCATGACTTCATGGGGTAGGCAAAAAAATTGAAGAGACTCCAGTAGGTTTTGGTTGTGTTTTAAAGATGAATTTAGCTGTCCCCATTTCTTTTTTTCTTTTCTTTCTTTTTCAGATCATTATCCGGCTCAGGAAAACCAGATGTCCCTTGTTCTCTGTACATGAAAGAACTACAGGGTTTTATAGCAAGAGTCATGAGCGACTACTTCAGACATTTTGAGTGTTTTGACTTTGTCTTTGATAACACTGAAGCCATGGCTCAAAGAGCAATTGAACTTTTCATTCGCAATGCCAGTCTAATAAGGCCCCTCGGTGAAGGTGGGAAGATGCGGCTTGCAGCGGATTTTGCACAGGTACCCTCAGTACTGATTTCTGCTTTTTCTGTTGCTTCACTGTGTTCACTGAAAAGTGTCAATACTGTTGTCCATACTGAAGTATAAACAGGCAGTTGTAGAGATTGGTGCACTCCAGTTCTAAACATCCTCTCTGATGAGATACTGTCGTGGTTTAAGCCCATCCACGTGGTCGCTCTCTCACTCCCCACCACCCCTACCGATTTCCCCCCCTCCCCAAGCTCCCGGAGGGATGAAAAGGAGCCTGAGAAATGCATCCACTAAGTAGCTGAAGATCCCTTGTCACCGTGAGGCACGTTCAGGGAGGTCTGACAGCTTCCTGCCAAGTGACCGTTACATTTAAATTCAGCTGAGTCTTGGCATTTTATCCTGCTTGTCTGACCTCTTCGGTACGTCCATCATTTGCCACCATTCATTCAATTCATTCTTTCTCTCTCTTTTAATGGAATAGTGTGTCACTTTCTTAATTGCTTTATATATCACAGTGCCCACACTGGTTAATCGCTAACTCAGCTGCCTTGCAGTGAAGGAGACAAGCTAAAGAGATACCAATGTCCTGTGGAAGAGCTGTCCTTTTGGTAACAGAATGGCAGTTTTCTTGTGGGATTCTCTTCATGACCTGATTGACTTATCTGCCTCTCAGCTTTATGTAGCTTTTACACTGGACTAAAACAGAAAACAAACTGCCAGATTAACATCTAGTCCCTATCTGCATTATCTACTATATTCAAATATAATTTGTCAATAATAACACTCTGTCATTAATTTGCCAAAGAATACAGGCATCCACTAGATTGCTCTAAGGGTTATTATTATCCAAGCAAATAAGAGAATTAGCACTAGCTGTATGCGTACTGAGTGCTGCTTTTGGCTGGTAGGTAACTGAAGTAGGAGAGGAGGGCAGAGAGGGAGGAATCACTGCCATCTCTGCTCCTGCTTCTGGCTGCTTTGTATCATTTGCCTATGAGTTACATATTCCTGAGAGTAAAGTTTTTTTATTCATTACTCAAAAGTAGCAAAGCAGCCTTTAACTACAGAAGTTAAGGGGAAGTTTTCAATTGCTTTCAGTGAGAAGGTTCCATTTCCCTTCTCTATTTTGAAGACAATGGCATAAAATTGGAGGAAAAAAAAGAACACTTGACTCCTGTGAAAGGAATATAGATAAGTTTTGTAATTTATGCTGCAGTACTAAAGCCAGTCATATAAATTTGGAAAATTTACCTTCACCTAATTCTACAGTAAAGAGCATCTGATCTAAGCACCTATTATTATAATAATACTCATTCTGACATGGGCTGCCTTTTAAGTGAAAAATGAAGGTATGTTTTCATCTGAGTGTAGGGGGATTTGCGTGTTCTTCCCCACAGTGCTGAGTATAACTAACTCCTGAACGGACAACTGTGTGAAAATAAATGTTCTGATGTTCTTTTGTACTGTAGAATTAAAAAAAAAAAAAGGTAAAAGGGTTTGAATTAATTCTTGCCTCCTGCCTTCAACTGGTGCTGCATCAGGGGGGCTGCCTTGTGGCTTTCTCATCTTCACATTGCACCATATTTTTGGCTTGATTTTGGGGTTAAGACAAGAACTGTATGGGTCTAACCAGCCCCATACAGCCACCTCAGCGCTCACTTTGTGCCTTTGAGCATCTCTTCACAGTTTTCCTTAGCCTGCACAGTGTCCAGAATGGCCTGGGCACTATATCCTGTTGCTCGGCGTAACGGTAGAAGGACTGAAACATTTTGTGTGTGGAAGCTGCCTATATCCATGTTTTCTGGGGTATATCTGCCCCTCCCAAAAAGCTGGTGGATTTTGGGCACTTGCCCATGATGCCAGCTCCTGGTAGCCCCACTGGGGAAGGTGTAGTTGCTCTCACCTGGCCAGGAGTCCTGGGCACGTTCACCTCAATGTAGCTGTAGTCCCTAAACAGGACTCATTTCACTTCCATGCTCCACAGGGCGTGTGGCCTTGTCAAGGAAAAGACTTGATTCCTCCAAAGGGGAGGTTGCTGCTGCTTTGGGCTGAGGAAAGCAGGTATTTAAGTGGGCTGATTTCCAAATGGCCATAAATGCTGCATGCAGGGGTTTTAATCAGTCCCAGAAAGGCATTGCATTGTTGGACTAAAGCCAAACGCAAAGGGAAGTACCTGCCTGTAAAGACACTGTGTGTGTAGGAGGAGGTTTGTTTATAAACTGTGTTTACTTGTGCTGTGTCTTGTAGAATCATTTTGAATTTCTGTACTTGAAAAGGGTTACATGTTCCTGCTCAAAACTGGCTTTTGTGATCTAAAACCCCTTTTGGTGCTCTGCGGTTACATGAAAGCAAAAGAACTGGGCAGAAATCTGTTGAGAAGCTTTGGTAAATTTGAGGTCCTATACATGCATGCAGTGAGTCAATCTTGGGTTGCATCAGGTGCTGGGTATCTCACGTTGTCGAGCACATCTCTTTCAGGGTACTCAGTTACAGCTGCCTTATACTCAGCAGAATAGCTTTGGCTGAGAGTCAGATTTGAAACCTTTTGCACTGGAAACACGTTTTACTGATAGGTTGCCTCCGAACAACTGGTGTCTATGCAGAAGGGAAAAAACCAAGGCTTCAAGTTCTCATTCCAAAGTGGGTTCAGTGAGGTGTGCAAGAGCCAATTGTCTTCAGTAAGGCTCAGCTACTTACACAGTTAGGAATTATTGCCGTAATTCTGTTGAATTCTCTGTCTTACCCTGTTTCCAGTGTCAGTATTTCACTTTGCTGTCTGTGCATTACAGATATTTCAGCACAAGACTAGGTGTGTGCTACTGTGGCAGCTGTAAACAGAGCCATGATAGGCTTGAAATATGTCTGAATATCATTAACATGATTGCATAAGGATCAGTGCTTATAGGAACACAAACTTTTCAAGCCCTAGAAAATGTCTGCAGTGCTGCAAGGTTATTATCACATCCTGTGCTGTTCCTTGTGACTCTCGTTCTTTGAAATATTTCCAGTCTGCAGGCTGATTCCACCTTTTTTCATGCTCCTGGTTTTTATGCAGAGCAGTACAAGATTACGTTTCAGTAGAGTCCTTTAAATTCCTAGATCAGTTTGTTTTCATTTGGTTTTGTGTTTTTAGGGTGATTGTAATTCAGTATTCACGTATGTAATCCCACATTTTTGCTTTTTAATTTAGTACTAATCAGACTGAATGCAAATGCTCTCCTGCAGGCAGGCAAGCCAGCAAGCCCTGATGGGTTTTCAACATTTATGCTTCTGGGGAGTACCAGTACAAGTTAAAAGAGGACATTTTAACTTGCTTGGTATTCAGAGTTGTTATAGACACACTTTGGGATTGGCAGCTTGTAGTTCAAGCCTTCCTAAAACCTCGTGAAAGTACTGGACAATTCAGCAAAGAATGATATATAAGCAAAATCAATTGAGAAATTTATTTAGAAGAAATGAGGAATCTACAGTAATAGCTGGCATGGAAATTGGTAATCATCTGCTACATACAGTTTGTAAGCTGATATAGGAAAATAGCTGTTTATTAATAGCAAATACATATCACAACTGCATTGAAATAAACTAGTCTAGAAATTACTAGACTAAGAAATCTTCATGATTCATGGCATAAAGGCACAACATGATTTCCCATCATTTCATAGTACATGTATGTGTGACATATAAGGCAGGAGCCACTGTGTGCCAAAAACCTCATCTCATGTCATGAGTGATTATTGTGAGCCTTGTCAAGTGAACTATTTTTATTGGTCCTGTCTGAGTTAATACTATTCTATATATATCTCCATATATTTCTTACCTAGGTGTGATTTATAGTTGGAGGTTTTGGCATTCTTCAATACTGTGCTGAAATAGATTTGATGGGGCATAGTTAACACTGCCACAAACTCTTCAAGTCTTTATCAGGAAATTACTACAAAATTTTATTGAATTATCCTAGAAAAATATTTTTACTGTAGAATCATAGAATCATAGAATAGTTAGGGTTGAAAAGGACCTTAAGATCATCCAGTTCCAGCCCTCCTGCCATGGAAGTTAGAGAGCAGACTTTGGCCTCTTCAGGAACCTGCTTAGTAAGGTTCCATGGGAAATAGCCCTAGAGGGCAGGGGGGCCCAAGACTGTCGGTTGATATTCAAGGATCGCTTTCTCCAAGCTCAGGAGTATTGCATCCCGACTACAAGGAAATGCAGCAGGAGAGCCAGGAGACCTCCATGGATGGGTAAGTTGCTGCTGAGAAAATTCAGAAGATAAAAAGAAGCTTATAAAAGGTGGAAGTGAGGACAGGCAGCCTGGGAAGAATAGAGGGACATTGTCTGGCAAGCTAAGTCAGGAAAGCTAAGGTCCAGCTAGAACTGAGTCTAGCCAGGGATGTCAGAAATAACACAATGGCTTCTATAGGTATGTTTCTAACAAAAGTCATTTACTGCTAGATCTTCAGATCTCTTTACTAAATTTGTAGTTATTGTGACAATTAACAAAAATGTCTAATATTTTAGACTCATAAAAGAGTCTCAAATTAAACGCAGCAATGTAATGTAGGAAGGCTTAAAGGTCTGTTTATCCTGTGACATTATTTGCACAGTGGGCATTCTCTTTGTACCAGTAGAAATCTGGTTTCCTTTCTTTTCCCACTTTGAGCTCTTTGTGTTTATACAAGAATAAAATATGTACAAGTCAGAGAAGATTTAGCTCAGTAATCTCTGAAATAAGTGCTGTAACACAGGGGATATTTTAAAGCTCTATCTAGCAAAGCATCTTAGAATTATTATTTGTATTTATATTAAGGTACTAGATGGAACTATTTAACAAGACCTTTCCTATTCAGTGCATTAATTGCTAGGGCAGGGTCCCATGCTCTGAGGCTCTGGAATTAATGTATCGTGATTGCTTCACATTGATTTCAGTAAATGTGGAATTTGAAATCATAAATAAACCTTTTTTGTGTTAAAGCTGTTAAACAATGCAGTAACCAAGTGTGTTTGTCTCTCTGAGGGAGAACCAGGTTGTCATTTTCTAACATACAGGAGCTGAATATCAAAATTCACTTTTCATCTATCATATCAAGTTAATTATTTCAGTAGGGATTGTATGCTAGATGGTTTCAAGAGGAGTAATTTCTGTTTTTAAGACTGTGAGCTTTTTTCTGTGCAAGTGAGTACTGAAACTAACAGGGAGGCTAAATGTGGGTATCCAAGATGGACTGGAATCTATTCTACATTACCTGTCTCTTGGTCCTTCCAGAGTCTGAGTTGATCTGAAAGAAGATGTGATCCTCACTGTCTGCTGAGGAGGTCTTAGTTTAAAGATTGACTGAAGATGCCCAGGAGGCTGGTATTTCATGCCCCTATTTTTTTCTTTTTTTGCTTGCTTCTCATTGGCACCAGTGTTCATGTGTACTCTTCTTCCAGCCATCTCAGTGGTCCTTCACATTTGTGCTGTTGGGCTACAGGATCAGGCTCCTGCTTAACACAGCACCACTGTGTTCCCTGGTCCAGCAGTGACTCTTCAAATGGGAGGCAAATCTAGACATTTCAATCAACATTTCTCTGATTATATCACTTTCTTAGGATTACTAAAATAATGATAATTTTAGACAATTTCTAATGAAAAGTGATGCAAATTTCTTCTACCAAGTGATATCCAAGTCTGATGAGAGTCAATTTTTTTTGACTTATAGACCAGACTTTTTGAGACATTACGGTCACATTGTGCAAGTATTAAAAAAGAAGAATACTATTTGGACCCCTTTCCTGCTTCCAGAATGGAAATGTGAAATGTCACTGAATTACAACCTGCAGCATATGAATTATTTTCCTTTTGTTTGAGCCATGCTGGCTGCCATTGTCAATACTTTTCCACTCAATATGAATGGAATATATGAGTATTCTGTGTTTGGAAATGCTGTGGTTATAGTTCTCTAAGAATAGCTGTGGAGTGTTTTTTGATTAGTTCTCTTGTCCATCAGGATATTAAGATGCTGTAATTGCTCTATCATTGTAAATTGTCTGTTGTTGTGAATAGATAGATACAATTCAGGGCCCACATCTTTTGCTATTTTTGTGGAAAAATGTTTAAAAACACTTCATCACTAGAAATGGTAAAGAGAGTGTGCTCCTAGCTATTTTTAATGAGTATTCTGGGATAGTGTAATGATGTTCCTATCCTGTATCTCTCTGCCAAACAGAGATGCTGATCTCTGTTTACTCTTTCTATTCAGCTGAATGTATGTTAAATCACTCTTCAGAGTTCTGAGAAATATCTAGAACATATTGCAAACTCTACATATTGTAAAGAAAGATAGCATAACTGAAGTTCTTTTGATATGAGATGTACTGTGACTGTTCTCTATTAAGCTGAAGTGACACCTTAAGGTCATATGGTACTGTGATTGTGACTGTCAGGGAAGAATTTGAAATAAATTAATAATATACAAATATTTCCTGACAGTTTACATTTTATATGTGGCAGCCTGAATGCTAAACACAAGGCCTACTAGTTGTACTAGAACTAGCCATGGTAATGCAAAAGGAATATATTGAAAGAAGTGTAGGCTTAGCTGCAATTAAGGTATAGAATTACTTTCTGTTACATCATTTATACAGACTGCTAATGCATTACACCTTGGCTCTGCGAAACTGTTAGTAACTTGGATACCAATGTTGCTGCTTTTATTTATTTTGAATGATTCTTTTCACTTTCCAAAATAATTTTAGCAAAGGAATACAAATACTTTGTTAACACAGCACAAGCCTTGTAACTGCAAGACATCACACAAGCTTGCATTTATTACCAGCTGTACTCTCACCATTTCTTCTGAACGTTATTTTCATAATAGACAGACACCGAAAACCTATCTTGCACACTTTAATAGAACATGACAGCAACAGTTAAGCCTGCATAGGAATAATTGTCTCAACCCAGCATCACAGTCAATTCTTTCTCTGAATTGCAACTAAACTGATAGCCATTCTGCTCATTTGCAGCAATATATGTCTAACTCGGCCAAGTCATCCATGCAATTGAAATTATTTGGCAATATTCCATTTTATAGTCCAGTTCATCTTACTGCTGCATAGCATTCTAATTAAAACAAACAAATAAAAAAACAGCCACAAACTTGAATCATACAATACCAATAGTAGATTGCAAGCGGTGGTTGAGAAAAGAATGTGTTAACAGGGATTTGTTCTCAAGTGAAATTTTTTGTATTTAAATTCTATTGGGATTGATAGAAACCCCATTGCTATACAAAACTCATCTGAAATAATGAAAAAAATTGAAATAACATCTGGTAAACATAAGCAAGTGACATAAAATAACGGAGGAATCATGAATAATACTGGAAAAAAAGGTGATACACAGAGTGGTATGGACCATTTCGTAGGTGATTAAGGTGTATTTTAACATTACTATATGTGCAGTAACACATCTAGAAACAACATTTCATATGATATAGAGGCTGTGACCAAATACCTTAGCATGTGTTCTCAGCACAAAGGTTTGTGAAAAAAAAAGGTAGGTACAATAATTTCAAATATAAATTGAATACTGGCATTTGAGAATAGAGAATAACTTTATTGCTATGAACAAGTACAACTAATATCAGAGTAGTAGATTACCATTTACAAGTTACCCATTCTTAAAAGGATGCTAAAACCCAGAAGATGCAATAAAAAGCCAGTCATACTTCAGAAATGTTGAAAAGTTCTTAAAGCATAATGCTTTGAAAACTCATTTGTCTGGGTCTGAGAAGAAATGAAAAAGATTACTAGATTACATGGTGTATGTACCTTTACAAGGAGAAAAGACCAGATTATGGAATCTTAACAGTTTGTGGAGAAAAGGCATAACGAGAACCAAATTCTAGCAGCTGGAGCCAGAAAAAAATTAAACTGGAGATTAAAGAACATGCTTTGAATAATGAGAGTGCAAAGCTGTTCATACAAAATACCACGTTAAATGATGTCTCCTCCATTTCTTGTCTTCAGATCAAAGATTTGCCTTTCTGATCAAATTCAGTTCACAAGTGTGATGTGCAAGGACTTATAAATCTTTCTGGCTGTACACATTATTAATATGGATCTGTGTGAATCATGTAAGTAAACATGATCATACATATGGCTTTATCAGTATTATGGACTTATTTCTCTACAGAAAGAAAAACAAAATTGTGATGGAGGCAGAACAGCTGCTAACATCGCCAAAAATCTCAGAACATAAAATACAGGAGTGTATGAAGTATAACAACATTATCTTGTTATGGTGATACACTAATGTTTTTTCTGTGCAGAGGTGACCACAGCAATATGTGGACTTCCCCAAATTAAATGGAAGCCAAGCAGGAGGGCTTTGTTATATGCACTAAAATTTGGCTGATCCAAATTCTGTAGTATTAGTATTTGTAGTTGATAAATGTTAGTCAAGTCAGATCCATTTAAAGGCAATCAGCAGTGAGACATCCTCAGATTATCATATTATTCCCTGTCCAAATGCACTGCAAATGATTGCAGCACTCTTGGAAACTTCCCACTGATCAAATCGCTCTCTGTGTCTTATACTGCAAATGGCGTACAAAATTAGAAAGAGGTCTGGATGAATAAGGACCTCATAAATCTCACAGATAGATTTAGGTACTATATTCTTCTACTGTATCTTCTCCTGGGGCAGAGAAAGAGTGTGAGGAGTCCTCCCCCTGAGGATGAAGGAATGGCTGAGATAACCTGTGATGAACTGACAGCAACCTGTGTTTCCAAACCCCTGTGCCACTCAGGGGAAGGAGATAGAGAAAATCAGGGATAAGGTTAAGTCAGGGAGAAAGGGATGGGTGAGGGGAAGGTGGTTTAAGATTTGGTTTTAGTTCTTATTTTCCCCAACTCAAGTCCATTTTGCCTGTGATGGTAATTAGTGAGTGATCTCTCCCTGTCCTTATCTTGACCCACAACACTTTTGTTATATTTTTTCTTCCCAGTTCAACTGGGGGAGTGATAGAATAGCTTTGGTGAGCACCTAGTCTCCAGCCATGGTCAATCTGCCACACACACCAACTTTTTTGAAAAGCACAGCTAGCAATGGCATTGATGGATGCATGTTCTGTGCTGTTCCTGCTGATGTGACCATTTTGCCGCAAAGGATGCAAATGTTATGGCATCTGTGAGAAAACAATGGCAAATTCTTCTGACCATTTTGCCTCAATGTTTCTGTATATTAACCATTAAACAATAAACAGTGAGAAACAATTCCTGGAGCACAAGAACGCAGAATTCCCATCTCCAGACTGGTTGTCCCAATAACAGGGATAGAAACAATATTCTTCTCACCTGATCTTTCTCAGTCCTTTGACTCAGGCGTCTGCTGCTCTCAGCTCCTCAGTGGTATAACTTGAATAGGAGAGCTGAAAATTCACCAGTCTAGTCTTTAGGGCTTGTTCTTGAGAGATGTGAAGTGTTTGATTGCCCTTAAAATAAAAAAAGGACAAAATGCATGTCTCCTGTAGTGCGTACTCTCCTTCTACAGATTATTCTATAAAAGATGCACGACCCTACACAACAACTACATACTAAATAAAATATATTCAAAACTTTCTTGCTGTATCTCAGCATCCATGATTCTTCAGATTTGGAATAAAGTAACAAAGCTAAAACAAAATGGAAAAAAAAAAAACAAGTATCTTGCACTAAATGCAAGAAGAAATTGAAAGAAAATAATTTTTTTTCATACCTCTTCCTAAATTCTCCTTTTCAGTTCTTTCCATTGATACACTTGCTTTAAAAAATTATGTTATTCAGTGAAAACGAACTCATAGTTGAGCATCACTAAGAACTGATTCATCATGAGATAAAATCCAAGCATCCTGTTACAAGCTAGTTATGGCCCATAGCAAGAGGCAGCTTAATTAGCTGACAAATTGAAATTCTACTGTGGCTTTTGTTGGTCTTATTTTTCATTCTGTATTGTGCTTTTCTTAAGGATTTATGAAGAACATGATCCTCTCTAGGATATTCCTTACTGTGATCTGTTACTACTGAAGTTTTGACAGCTGGTTCATCTTTTTGATGATGTATGCAGGTACCCTGGAAGCCCATAATTCAGAATATATCTAGATGTTTCTTCCTCTTCACAGCACAGGTTGCTGCTGACAGAATTAAGAATATATTTTAATTAACAATGTGTCTCCTTTCTTTGAAGTCATACCACAGAGGTTTCATGGTACCTCTCTGTAGCTACATTATTACTGTTGTTTTTTTTTCTGTCATGTCCTTATTAGTTTCTTCCAGTTGAGGAATCTTTTTCCTCACCTATGCTTATGATATGTGCCACATCTAAAGCACATGTTACTGGAAAATAATTTTAACAAAGTAGAGTGTTTAATATGACAAAGCTATACATTATGCAAGTTTCGCCCCCAGTTACCTTCACTGACTCTTTCACGGACACCCCCTTGTCGTGGGGAAAGAGCTTGCGTGCCCTTGTGAGGTTGTGAGCTATGCTGATGG
>JANHGB010016616.1:0-19151 GCA_026283785.1 Coracopsis vasa
AACCAGGTTTTTTTCAGCCCTGTCTCAATATGCATCTGTTCAAATTTTTTTGTCAGGAGTCATATCAAAATAGTGAGGGATGAAGCAGAGACAGAACACCTGACCCAAACTGACCAAAGAGGTATTCCATACCACAGCATGTCATGCCCAGTATATAAACTGAGAGCAGTTACCCGGAAGGGTGAGATCACTGCTTGGGTCAGGCTGGGTATCGGTGGGTGGGTGGTGAGCGGTTGTATTCTCTTCCCTTGTTATTTCCCTTATCATTATTATTATTGGTGGTAGTACTAGTGGTTTGTGTTATACCTTAGTTACTGGACTGCTCTTATCTCAACCCATGGGAGTTACATTCTTTCGATTCTCCTCCCCATCCCTCTGGGAGCAGGGAGAGGAAAGGCGGGGAGTGAGCGAGCGGCTGTGTGGTTCTGGGTTGCTGGCTGGGCTTAAACCACGACACCGATACTAGTATATCTGGCACAGCATAAACAAAGCTGGAATATTTGGCCAATGTCTTGAGCAGGCCTTTGAGTGAATTTTCTTAAACTTCTCTTGCCACCAGTGATTAAGTGGAAAAAGAATTTTTACATCAGATCTAAGAATGGAGATCAAATACTTCAAAATTTATGCCCTGTTCAATTCACTAATAGTTATTAATCTTCAGTGTAATTTGAAAGCCAGTCCCATTTCCTAGGAAAGACATTTCAAATTCTAGACAAATTAATGGTCTGGGCAGAAATGTGTGACTCTGTAAAACAGTGTAACTATACAAAGTGTGAAATTTGGGAGCTCTTAATTCATGAAACAATTGTATTCAGTAGTTTACATAGCTGTTTGATATACACACATAGTGTGCATATGAAAGATGTCTGTATGAGATGTATATATATTTGCATTGTGAACATTGGGTCACACAACCAGGGAATACAGTTAACAAAAAATAAAATTGCTGTGCCAACATTTTTCCTTCTCTCCCAGACTTAGCAAGTCATGTATTTTTACAGTTTAACAAGGTTTCCTATTGGATTTTGAAAAATGAATCTAGTTATTGACATACTTGAAGCATATTCAATTAGTCTTGATTTGGTATATTTGATTTAAAGGTTTTTGATTATTTGTTCCATGTTCTAACTTGACAACTTAGAAATGGAATGAAATTAACCTGTCAGGAAGGATTAATGAACTGATTTTGTTCACTAGTTTAGATGATTTACACGAATTCCACTGCAGCTGATCTTGCCACTGAACCAATATTCATTTCTGAAAATGGATTAAAGGTTGATGTTATGATATCCTATACTTTCATATACTAATTAACATTCATTTGCAAAAGGAGTGAAAAGAAAATACATAAAGCAGTGAACTGCGCTGTGGTTTAATTAAAACCATGTAGTTTCTTGTGTTAGAGAATGAACATATTCATAGATTATTAGTGTATGCATTAAATACTGATAAGCATAATCAATGGACAAACCAATTAACTAAATGTTAATTAAGCCTATTCTTATTGCATTAAATATCTTGTAAACCTGCTTCTTACATGCAGTACAGAACTACTAATTGACAAGGTGTGTTTTACTGAGAGGATTAGTGAACTATTATTAATATGAAAAAGCACATGAATATGCAGAAGAAGATACTTCTGTAGTTGCTAGTAAGCTGTGAATGATTTCTTAATTATGAATGTTCAGAACTTTTCAAATTCAGCTCATTCTAGCTTTGGGAATCTGCTAAATGGCGTCAGCTGAAGGAGCAGGTTTGGGTCTGCCTGAAAAATAAAGTGCCTTCATTCCTCCCTGTCTCAGGCTGCAGCTGATGGGGAGAAGGGGTAGGACATGGACTGTGCAACTCCTTTTGTTGTAAAACGCATTTGCCCAGATTGCCAAAGAGGAAAAGCTGTAAGTTGTAACTTCACCTGGAATAATTGTCTTCCTTCATAGCATATGTAAATGTGAACAATAGCAGAGCAGAAGCATTTGCAATAATTTTCATCTTCTGCAAAAAGGCACAAAACATACCTGAGTTAAATATTTAAATTTTCTGCCTGTTCATATGAAATACACAAGATCTAGCCTCTATATGCACATCGTATGCTCCTGTTTATCCATCTAAGCTCTACTGACTGACTCTTGGTGGATGGACACAGTCAATCAGCCGGTTACATGAGTTGGCTATTAATTCCAGGATTACTGCTTAGATTCTATCAGGGGCTGCATCGATTTGGTTGTGCTGTGGAGTCAGGTACAACTATGGTTTAGAAAGGTGAGGAAAACATAGTAGAAGAGTGGTGACGAAATTGTTTGTGAAGCAAAACAGTGGTCTGGGACTGGTGTTAGAAAATGAGCAAATGGAGAATAACAGCTGAACTGAGAGATCTGGCTGAGAAGCCAGCAGGAAGACATTTTATCAAACAAAGGCACTTTACTGCTGTTTTCCATTACAGCTTTAGTAATACAATTATTTTGGTTTTAAGAGAAATTATTATTTTGGCATTTATTATTGTGACACAGCCATTGCTTGAACTGTGAAAACAAAAGCAGATCTAATTGTCTTTTCTAAGTAATGTAGAATTTTACCTAAGAGAGAAAGCAAATTTGCATCCAGATTAAGCAAAAGACTTTTACGGGTTCTAGAGCACAAGCATTGGTCTCTAGGTTTTAAAAGTACTAAGGAAGATAATTTTCAATTCTTTAGAAAACATCATGTGAACAATGGGAGAGAATATGTTTTGATTTTATCATTATAAGGTAATATATCCTCTCCTTTATCCTGCTGTTCTATGAAGTATTCTTTTTACTTTTTGCAGACCACTGTAGGTTAAACACAGGTAGTTCAAAACCAGTGATTTCATTATTTGGGCAGTGATAGCAAATTCTTAACAAGCTGCATGTCAAAGGTTACATTCACTTTCTTTTAATCTATGTATGAGAGAATTTCATTTTATGTGCAGCATGTTACGTTTTGTATTGGAGTGATATTTAAAAACCCCCCCAGTTCATTAAGTAACTTCAGTGTATTGATGAATGACAGGATTAAAGACCATTAAAACAATGGCTCTTCAGTGTATTGTTCCCACCACAATACATTTTAGTATTAACAAGACAACTCTAGCTCTCTAATGATGGTAATTTTATACGTAGTGATTTCTCCAGAACACTACATCTTGTGAATGAATTTTCACTGGCAAGATCTTGAAAGTTTTAAAATAAAAGTCATTCTGGTTATTTAATTGTAGCACAAACTAACATAATAATATTAAGAAATTAAACTCTTACGTCTAGTATATTTCTGCACATTTTCCTTATGAAAACTTTGTGTTTAGCCTAGATAGCTTCTATGACTGTTCCTTAATAAAGTGTAAGTAGAAGAGGCAGGAACTTAGTAAGATTTCACCCGCGATTTGCACATAAGATTACGACTGTACTTCAATTATAGGCACTTTAATACTGATCTTTTATCTTTAGTAACCACAGGTTGCTAAAATATGCTGGACAAGGGCAAAAATAAGCTTCTTAGAGCCACATAAAGATTTCAGTTTCTACTGAATTAATAGAAATCTCTTCTAATGCTGGTACGTTACCCCTCTGTGTAATTCTTTATCCTACAAATGGTTTAAGTCTCCCCTGGTGTCTCTGGTTACTTGTGTTGTTGTATGGCCAAGTGGTTTCATCTTTTCTTATGTCCTGAATTAACAGCAAATGTAGAACATGGGTCCGTGTGGTTACCCTGGATCAAGATGAAGCAGAGAGAGATCCTGGAGAGAGCTTCAGTTTACCATTTTCCATCTGTAAGCCACACAGGGATTGTTATCAACAATTTAACTGCACTTGTATGTATCTTCAGGTACCTTCATTAATCATAGTGGATCTTGCATGTACGTATTTCTGAACCAGCAGCTCCCTTCAGTTCCCTCTTTCCCTGTACTTCCTTTTCTAGCATCATTGCTATTACTTGTTCCTATTGTGGTAGTCCAGAAGTGCCCTAAAGGGAGATTTATGCTAAGTATATGGATACACAACATCATGTTAGTGCTCCCTGAAGCAAGTCCTGGACAATCCCTTCGTACATTTGCCATCTTACCTTCTAATTGATCTATACGTTTTCCACCTAATTAAAAATTTGTACACCTTAAAGTGTTTCTTAAATGCACTGACCACTTCTGAAATGGTGGAATAATTCATATCTAATAGCAAGGCTCAAGTAAGAAAATGTGTGGATAATACGATTTAGTGCTTATTTCAGCTGATTTTGAGGTACATCTAATTTCTATTTATAGCAAGTTAATGGTTTCAATGTGTTTTTACTCTGCGACTAATCAGATGTTAAGATATAAAGATGATAAGACATAAAGTTAAATATGTCTGAAAGTCTTTTTCAGAATCAAGGCCTTGTTCTGAGTTTTGAGTGTTGGGTTTGGTTGGTTTTGTATTTTGACTTTTTTTTATTATTTAAATAATTTCTACCTTTTCCTATCTTAGAATTCACTTAGCATCAGGATTATGAAAATTAGTGTCGTGCCCACAAGCAGGCAGCAACAGCAAGGGTGATTTTCCACAGCTTGACTTTCAGTGTTTATAATTTGTAAAACAGCAACTAAAAGAACATCAGAATAATATAAGCTTTTTGCACGGGAAATAATCAAAGTGTTTACTGTTTCTTAATTTTTCTTCTTTGAGACCTGTAAAAAGACAATACAAGAACTTTGATAGATAGATATTGTCCCTTCCTTCATTAAAATTGCAAAGGTTCCTAGGGCCAGGAAAGCAATTTGTGAAGGCACAGAGGTAAACACTTTGCACAAAGGAAATTAATAAAATGTTCCCCAGTGGTTCTGAAACAGGGTTGCTTAAATATTTTCCTCACTGTGTGTGGTATAATGAGGTCACCATAGTGGACCGCAACGGCACAATGGTTCGGAGCTTTCCGCAGCTAAAAGTCTAGCAGCTTTTTGCACCTCTTTCCAGGGCTAGGGTGGCCTGAAGAACAACTGTCTCCAGCCCCAGGCACTTCCCATGAGGGTACTACAATAGTTATATATTTTAGTCCATTACCCACTTACATAAATGAAATGTATTCTGCTGAACAAATGCTGTCAAAAATATTCACAACAGTACAACCAAGCAAATTATGACCACCTGTACAAAATGCAGCTGGTAATAAATTTCAAAGGAAAATTGTGGAATAACAGAAAGACATGTAAATGTAAATGTGAGAAATTTCAGGGTAAAAGAGCTTCAGTCTATTTGCCTGCTGTCAAATGCGCTCACAACGTGTGTTGAGAATTGGGTTGCTCAAACACATTTCTTTTCAGTATAGTTGCTAATAAATGAACTTAGAAGACTGATTTTAAATTGTAAATCATACCTTTTAACACAATTATACGAAATCTTTTTTGTGAAAATAAAGTCAAAATTTGTAATAAAAGTCTTGTTTCACACATTAACATGTGCTTGCTATTGCAAGCACAGAAAGAAAAAGCCCTATTTTTCCATTAAAAAAGTGTAGTGTTGTTATCACTTTAAAATTATTAAACACTAAGAAGGCTAATGCTCGATGGGGAACATAAAATGGAAAGAGATGGGTGGAAACTTGTAAACTGGATGACAAGAAGTCTACTTGTGCTTTAGAGAAAAATGATATAAAAAGGAAAATAGAAGAAAAATGAGTTGAAAAAGCATAAAAGGGTTGTGTTTATAAAAATAGAGACAACAAAAGATCTGTTAAACAGAAAATTTGGAATAGATGAGAAAGAAATCTTTGATTTTTTCTAACTTGCTGTAGAATGAGTCTTCTGGAGATCAGAATTTAGCATTCTGCAGTCTCATTTCAGGTTTTACCAAGTGTGCTTGGACAAGGTCAGAATGTTTTCAGAGTCCACAATTTCTCTTCAGTCGTATTCACTGGAATAATTAGTAAATTGCATCTCTGGATTCCAAAACACTAACAAGTGGCTGCTTTATTCAGTATGCCTTTCTATGGATAAATTAAAAATTTACCAGCAGAGTTTCATTTTTTTCTAGAAGTGAGAAATTATCATTTGGCTAGAAAGTGTTGAAATGTTTACACCAACCATCTCTTTTTACTTGCCTAGCTGCAGGCCAAATCAGTGTTAAAAAAAGCTCCTTGAAAACTGTAAAAAAATGTAAATCTGTTCCAATTTTACCAAGAGGACACTGAAATGTGAAGATCCTCTAGAGTATGCTCTCCTTTATATAGAGTGCTTTATTATCTTGTATTTTCACTTATAAAACCTCCAACTCTAATACAACCTTAATTGTGATTTCTCTGGGTGTGAGGTGAGAAGGTGTTCAATACCACAGATCTATTATGAGGCAGCTGCTACATTGCCAAGGAACATGATAACACAGTACATATTTCTTATCAAAATGTTTGGTTAACAGGAAGGTCAAAGAAGCAATTAGTGGTGGAATACAGTTCTATCGTGTGCCACATACTATTTGACTACAATACAAACTGACACAACAGCCATTTCTGCTATTGGAATCACAGAGGTGACCTAGGGCACTCTATCAAGCTTAGTTTGACCCTGACAGCTTTTGACCAGCTATTTGTTGTCATATCTTTCTGACTGAACAAGATGACAAATATACACAAGACCTCATGCTCAAATGCTGCATTCTGTGAAGTGAGACAGATTTTGACCTTTAATTGGTAGAGGTCTTGAGTCTTGTGACTACATATCTGCTATCTTTATTGTTCTGTAGTGGATAGAAATTCTGTTAACTACTGCAGCAGTATGTGCTTGCAGAATAAGAGAAATGTAGTTGCAGTTAAACGTCATCGGAAGATGTTATTCCACAAGACAGTCCTTTTTTAAAAAGAAGAGATTGCTCTGACTTTACAGAAGAAGAGAGGTTTTGCTCCAAGTAATGAGCTTCTAATGCTTTATGATATTTTGTACTGATGCAGGGGCCTAAACAAAACAAAACAAAAGAAAGGATTTGGGATGAGTTTAAAAAGAGATGAATAAATAAATAGGAACTTTGTCCAGGGCTAGAACATTTGAATAAATACATATTAAGACATTTTTATAAAATAGCAGTCTATGAGCAGTTTCAGAAGTTAACATCTGAAAAGAGAAGGAAGAAATTATTGATAATTTCTTGTGGCAATAACCAAAATGAAAACACAATTTTTATTATTTCGTTTTTACTATCAAGAATTAGAATTTTTCAGTTGACCTTTAGCAGATGTAGATTGCACAGGCAAAATCCTTTACCACAGTTGTTTTTATTTACCATCAAATAAACGTTGGCTAAGCCTTGAAAAATCAATACTTGATTTTCTACTCTTGTGTTTGGTCACATTTCCACGCACATGAGGTTGGTACCTGAGGAAGTTCAGTGGTTTGTGGACTACTATTCTGCCTTTCTGAATACTAACAATCTGCAAAGTATAAGCTGAGAAAAACTGCCTTAGAGATATTAAGAAGCATAGTAAAGCTCTTCGCTGGAGAGATGACTGGTGGAAAGAAGGTCAAAAATCAGTGAACAACACAACAGTAGGAGATGGTTTATAAATTAGCACGTAGAGTCTCAGTAAGTCAGTCCTATGTGGCTTCTTGTTCCTGCTCTTGGGCTGCTTTTGTGAAGTCTTTAATAGGTGAGCTGTCGAGATGAATGTCCTGTGATCTCAGTTCCTTTTGTCTCAGCCTTTCCACACATAACAGCTCCAGGAAGGCGTGAAGAGGGTGATTTCACGGGTCCCTGCTCAAAGGGACCAGGCGTTTTCAAGGTACCACTCAGCTGGTGTTCAGAAACAGATTTTCTGGCCTCCTGCTCATACAAGATACTTCTTTTGCCTGGAAGGGCCTTCATCAGTAGGTATTATTTGCCTCTTTGCTTGCTCTTCCCCAAGTTTGCTGTTCAGTTCTCAGCTTTTATTGGTCTTGCTTTCAACTACCTGCTGCCTCTTTCCTTTTCCAACGGCTATTCCTCAGGCATTTGCCTGTAGCTAAAAGCTCATCTTATGTTTTTTCCCCCTGAAAATCTCCATCACTGGATTGCTCTTCTTTCCCTAGTTCAGCAAGCATACCCTAGATGGTTTTTCTATCCTACCTGTCCCATTTAGAGTGACAGAACTACCAATGTATTAACACGTGTATTACAATATATGTGGAATTTATAGAATTATTTGATGTGAAAATGTAGCTGCATTATTTAGGCTGTGGTGAATCATTTAAGAAGTTCTCATATGACATAGCTTCCGACATTGATAGAAATCAAGAGCAATTTGAACATCTTCACATTATTTCTTATTTCAAGCTATTTTAAAGTAAAATATATGAGTAATGACAATGACTTATGATGGGAGAATCATAAGTCCATGTAGTCAGCACAAAATATTTTTCACTTAGGAGGATGTAGTTCCCCTATGGAGTCTTTAATCAAGTAGTTGATTTTGGTAGGCATATGCTTGCAGACTATTGTTTAGCAAAGATTTTCAGGGCCAGACTGTTGTTTAACAAAGATGTTAATGATAGAAACAGGACATAAAATATGTTGACAGTAATGCTCTTCAAGTACCAGCTTAAGAGGTATTACAAAAACTAGTGTCAGCTAGGTAATACAAAGAGATCTGCAGAGAAAGATACTAGAAATACAGAGAAAATGATAATGTGAGACAGAGTGAATGCAAGGAGAAAGTAACTTATAAAACAAATATTTAGCAGAATGTAGAAACCCAGAAAGCAGAAAATAAGGCATTTGTTTGCAGCTTGATAAGGACTTGAAACTAGATTTGTGTCATCAGAAATACCACAATTCAATCTTTTATTCCAAGTGAAAGCTGTGATAACAGTCTTGATGAAGTGTATGCTGATGAATACTCTGTAAATAGTAATCATTTGCAATTATTGCTAGTAGTTGGCTTTTGTGTCTTTCTGTTTTATGACTGCACTTGGTTCAAGAATGATGTGAAAGGAATCTTCTGCTCCAGCAGTTTGGCTTCTTGTTGCATTTAAAGCTGCATGAAAGCAATTAAACTCTCCAAACTTTGTACAGCTTAAAAATGTTAGTTTGGGTGATTTTTCCTTTTTTTTTTTTCTTTTTTTTTATTTAAAGAAATTAGGCCATCCTGTCTTCTGAACACACCACTGGCCTGTGGTTGACCACTAGGGATTTTTGTTCTGAAATATTCAGGGCTTTATTCAATTGCCTAAAGATAGGTTTCTATTTAAGATCCCCTGTCATAGTTAGCCACATGGGGCTGGTGGATGCCATTAAGACCTGTATCCCTCTGAAAAGGCAGGTAGAGAATTGTGCAGTGTGCCTGTGTCAGGCAATGAAATTGTCTGTTCAGAAATGGGGAACATGGAAACAATCATATAAATGATATTTCTTCAAGAAAAGTGATTAATTTTTTTATAAATTCTGACTTTACTTTCAGTTAAAATGCACACACTAACATTTTGCAAATCACTGGGTCCATGGTGATTGTGCAAGTAAGTACTGTTGTGATGGAGTGGGATTGACATGGTCCCTACAAAAGTATAAAAGCTGAAAAGGTCACATGTTTTGGTAAGGCAACAGATATGAGTCTTAAACATCTATTTCAAGAAATGATTGCCCCAAATATTCTCACCTACATAGTGCAAACCATGCCCTATTGAAAACGCTGTGGTTTTACACCTTTATGTCTGAGATGTTCATGGGTCCTAAGATAAATTTGCCTTCTGCTATTTAATATTTTAGGTGCAAATCTATGTTTTGCTCATTTTGTATTATACATCTAATTATAGCAAGTTCATTTAGGTCCCAGGAATAATAATAATTATTTTTTTAGATATGAAACTGAACAAACTTCTTCTCTGTCCTTTGGTAGGTTTGATAGAAAAACAGGATCTTCCCCACGCCTTCATCTCCTGCTTTTACCTTTTTTTTAGATGCATTTTCCCAGTCCTGTTATACCATGTACCAGGCTGTACATACTCTGCTCTTTAGACTTACTCCCTCTCCAATAAAAACGTGGAAAACAAGCAGTTCTGCCTTGGTGGTTCTCAAGAGCAAACACTTTTATGACTTAATCTTCCAAAGCTTATTTTAAAAATGTATTTTTGTGAGACACCACTGTTAACTCTTTGATCTACCTTTATATTCTTAACAATACTGTTCTGTTTCATTTAGCCCATGAAAAGAAAGAGGCTGCCCTTTGACTAATGACTTGCTCCTCCCACTTATTCAATTTCATCTCGCATTTTACTTACATTCAGCAGAAATCAGTTTAGCAGCCCAAATGGTTTTGATTTAAGATTAGCACTCAGAATAGTAATGCAGAAACATATTATAATTTATGTTTCCAAACCAGCTTTATGCCTTTTCTCTCTGCTGCAAGAGGTAAAATGTGGCTGTTTGGCATTCCCTGCCAACCCGCATTTTACAATAGAGCAAGAAGTGAGCAGAAATATTGCAGTGCTGCTTGCATTCAACATATGTAAAACCAGATTCTGGCTAGTCAGGTTTAGACACTGAAATAGACACTGCTTTTGGCTGTGACTGATACTCGAAGATTACGTAGTTTCTTATTTACCTTGGTTTTCTTTCACTTTGTGCTTCCACAGCATCTTCTGCTCTTTTCCACTTGCTCAGCTGTTTCCAAAGTGAGAAAGCACTATGTTTTCCTCCAAGAAGAGTGACGTTACTTCCCATGATATGATTTCACAAAGGAGTTTACAATGGTTAAGATATTGAGAATTTCCTCAGTAAAGGTTTTCAGCTTTTGGTGTAGGAATTTGGGAGCTCAGGGCCTGCTTCTGCTTGCCCTGCACAGAGGCAGGTCTGCTTTTGGGCTGGGGATTTGGGTTGCTGGTGCAAACTCCTGCCTTCTCCAGCAAGGTGTTCCCAGAGGACGGCTTTGGGGGCATCAGAACAATGGAAACCACTCTTTAAATGCTATGCGCAATCACACATATAAGTGTGATTTATTCAGGATTCAGAGCCTCTTAGGCAGAACTGATGTGGCAAATAAAGGGAAAGGCAGGAAAAGCAGATGCTTTACTTGCTCTTTAATACTACTCTTAATCTCTGGCTAATCAAAATCCCTCAATAAACAAGACCAATTTGGTGCATACATCTGTTCCATAGCCAGCCTATGTTGTCAATGGTGTCTTGTTGAATTCTTTGAGGCTCAGAGCCTTCACCACCTGCAAGATCAGATCCTTGACTGTAACCAGATGGTGGCATTGTAGCATTACAGCAGATTTCTAAAGTTGTCATAATTTCACTTGGGGCAATCCAGAAAGCCATGAAAAGCAGAGAATACATTTCAAAATGGAATATCTGGAGAATGATGATGGTGCATCTAGAGCTGAAAGAGGATGCACAGGCAGAGGATTCTCTCAATCACCAACCTTAATAAATAAGATGTTAATTTTGAAGAATTGTCAGCATGTACAAAAATCCAAGTAGGCAGTGATAATTTATTCATGGCGGTATTCAGCATTTAGGAATATTTACGAGCTATTTATTGGAAAAGAAATTTAAGAAAATGAGGGAAGGGAATTACACTGCAAATGTCTAAAGATACATTACACCTGAAAATGTCAAATTAGAGAAATAATATAATTTTCTTATACCTTTTTTTAATTTAATTTTATTTTTTTTCCAGAAAAACCATGAAATGCAGATTGCAGCTCAGAAGCATGAAGTGGAAGCATAATAATTCTAAACTTAATTCTATCATGTTATTTCACTGTTGTTTCCTGTAAGTTCTTAACCTCCTCTGCTTCATTCTCTTCAGTTGTGAAGGAGATAATGCCATAATGCTTTCAACACTGAAATAACTAGTTAATTAATATCTACAAAATATGTTGACAAATTCTGTGTGCTGACAACATTTTAGCATGCTGCTCACAAATCAAGGTTAATCCCTTCTCCAAACCAGCAGTATGTTTTCTGGTTCCTCTGTACTTGCATGTGGTTACTGTTATGCTTGCACCAGCTGCACTTACATTTGTATACAGAGGCCAGCATTTAGACCCTATTCTGCTCAGTTCTGACCCATGGCTCTAACTTATTCTCAGAATAGTATTGTTACTACCAGCATATCTTTTTTACTGTGCTTTCACCCTGATGAGGCCCAAAACCATACTACAAATCTCCAAATTCAGTGTGCTTATTTGTATGGGAGTTTAATGCAGTCGTGATGTGTACCTGTACTGCAATTCACCTGAATTTACTTACAGATGAATAGCTCCTCTTTAAGCAAAAATAGTCTGAGTGAAAATAGTGTCAGTGTGAAATACCACCAGTCTTCATAATGGGACTATGGCATTAGTGAAGCTTCTGAGACCTGCAGGGTAAATCCCACAGCTTTTTGCAGATACCATATGCTGATTTGCTCTATAGGTTATTTCCCCATGCCCTGTGGCTCTGATTTGTGCAGCCAATCTGAATTTGCATGGTAAATGTGAGGTTTCACTAAAAACCAATCAGGCAGAAATAACCTCTTAAAGGTCTGGCACGTTAGCATGAGTTTTAGCCCATACCCTCTGTAGAAAGTGAAACATATAGAAAGTATAATAGAAATATATAGAAAGTGAAACATGTAGAAAGCTAAACATATTACCTTGCTAAGCTAAGACATTTGCTGCATGGAAGAAACTTGACGCAAGGACTACTATAACTCAAGATAACTTTGAAGTGAAGACAGTCCACAAAAATGGTGATTTTGGCCAGGATTACATTGCAATGAATTGTGACAGACCTGGCTACAAAACCTGGTAGATTTGGCTATAGTTTCTTGCTCTAAGTGGAATGCAACAGAATTCCCTCATAAATCATCCTAAAATAAATGAGGTGAAAAAAAAAAGGTTGTTTTTCCATCACTTTAGTGGAAGAAGGGGTTAGCATATGGCTTGAGTTTTGCCATTAATTTCAACAGCAGCCCATTGAGCCTATATTATATCTGGAGCTGAAAGCTCACCACTCATTCAGCTTTCCGTCTCTTGTGCTGTCGGTGCAGGACAGTGTTACGTGATGTGACGGCGTAGACGGGGACCCAGGTGTTGCTTCTGACTAAAAGCCTCTCTGCTGGAACTTCCTCACTCATCTCCCTGATTACAAAGACAGCAGGTGTCAAACAGACCAGAAAAAGAACAAAGGACATTATCTATCCATACTTAATTAAAGGCAGAAATGCACTCAGGGCTGGCTGGCTGCACCAGAAGGCCATGAGGGTGATAGTGCTTTAATTTATTTTAACTGTGCAGGAAGAAATTTAAGATGATTGCTGAGAACAATGATGTAATTAAAGTATAGAATTATCTTCCAGTGTTTTGTTTGCTCCTGTTTTGATTTTTTTAGAAAAGGACTGTATTTGGATTTCCTTACAGTTACTTTATTTTTATTAGTACTTTTTGTGAATACAGTACATGGCATACATTTAAAATATGCAAGGTAGCCTGATATATATTGCAGTCTTATATCATCTTAGCTTTAGTTTAAATGTCATTGAAATAATAGGCTTTCAACTCCATCATCTTCAGTGGTTACATTATTGGCTTTTTTCAGTAGTTTAAATTTTCTATTACATGAATCCTATCTATTCATCAAGTTAAAATGTGGCTTACTTATCTTATGGTTCACCTTGCTACTGTATGTTCTGCATGAATTCAGTCACCCTTTCAGTTCTTAAAGATTCTCAGTATAAAGGATTAGGGAAAGAGATACAATCTCTGTTTATAAAAGTCACTTGGATACATTCCAATCAAAATGACTGTCATGTGTTAGTAGCCTAACCATATACTAGCTGTGGTGGAATATCAGTGATTTTCATATCAAGCTTGTAAAAATTACACAAATTATCTTACAACAAAACCAGAATTATGCCTGCCCCAGAAACATTCTGGAACACATACAGTTGTGGTGCATTCAGATTATTTTCTTGTATCAGTGCCATTAAAAGAGCTAAGATTGGTACATATTGTGGTGCATGTCATTTTCCAGTAAGTAATTCAGAACCCTTATATTACACAGCATTTTTATAGTATTAAGTAAAATAGAAAGAATCTGCCAAACACCAGGGGTTTAGTGGGGCAGCAAGAGAGGATATTGTTGCAGTAAGGCGAGATAAATACTATGAATTGACTACTCAAAGGCGTAACATGGACTGAGGTTTTAAGATGCTTTCAAAATGACAATTATCTTATAAATAAAACTGCTTATTCTTTAGATACTTCACTAGGTTAGTAATCATCCAATAAAGACTCAGATTCTGTTTTTTATGCTTAATATAAATAGCTCTTGTGTCTATAAAGTCCTTTCTGAATGATTAGTTTCTTCATTATTTTTACTGTACTAAATCGTTAAGTACCAGTAAAAGACACAGTCTAACATCCTAATTCAAATTTCAGTGACCATGCCGAAGGGATCTTGACTGGCTTTGAATCGAATTCCAATGTACTGATATAAAGTAATGCAAATATTTCAAATGTATCCTTAAAAATCTTGCTTATATCGTATCCCGCTAATTTATATGGGACTTAAACACTTGCTGAGTTTGTTTTCCAAAACTAAACCTTAACTCACAGCTATCCTAAGTCACATTTTATGGCATCCTCAATGAAAGCTTTGCAGTTAGATTCTGCTACCACTGGTTAACATGCAAAGCTCAAAGCTTTATGGAGTCGGTATAGATTTCATTTGACTAGTCTTCTAAGTTTAGTAAGCGGTTGTGGTTATGATGCGTTGGAAGTATTTTTGGTTGTACCTCACCATCATTTGTGGGAATAAGTAGTATGAAAAAAATAGACTCGTTACTGCAGTAGCTAGGTGGACAAAGAGAAAAGTATTGCTAAAGAACCTCATTTACTTATAAGAGAGAGTATTATTGTTAAAGCAGGTTTGGTGGGGTTTTTTTGCTGGTTTTTGATTTGGTTTTTAGGATGAGAACAACACTAACGGCAGTTATGTCTTGTTTTCAGCAGACTTAAACGGTTGAGCTATTTCTCAACCTTGAACATTCAAAAAACCCCCACTGGATTTCTAGGACGTGTGCCTGAAGTTAATGTAGACCGCAGAGCATTTCTCTTGCTTAGATGAATGTCTCTAATAGTAACATTTCTGGTTTTGTATTTTTTGCTCTCTTTTAATAATGTCACCACTTACGGTCTTTGAGCCAGGGCTTAAAACAGTTCAGGGAAGCTCCTCAGTGCATGCTGAATCAATTCCTACTCAGGAAGACCCCGTGCACAAGACTAAATTTAAGCATGCATCTGAATCCCATTCATCTCAATGGTATTTAAGCACAGGCCTAATATTAAACATCTGTTTAAATATTCTCTCAAATAGGGACATTTTCCATAATGAGGACTCAAGTTCAAAACTATTATTTTTTGTGTGTTCCTTTAATTTGTTTAAATTCAAGAGACATATATGGAATTTTCCTTGTGTGGAGCATTTTATGATCACATTATATCATGGTCTGTTCCAATAAATAACATTTTAACTGTTTTCCATTCGGCAGTTAAAACGCTTGGTTGTGTGAAGCTGAGCAGGACCCTTGAAAGCAGTTGTGGAAGCGTGGCTGCCAGCCACATGATTGATGCTTTCCAGGGCATGCCTGTTCTCAGATCTGCATTTCTGTAAGGAAAAATGTCTATATTATAAAACTTTGTGAGTGGGTTCCACCTCAGTCACCTTTAGCTGTTGAAAGCTGTATGAAAAACCTTATGGGTCACCCTATACTTGTCTTGTATGAAAATGGAGAGATGTGGCTGTCCTTGGAGGATGATTCACCTGATTTGTCTTAGAGAAGAATTTTAAAGGTAATAAATTGCCCCTGGGAGGCAGGGCCAATCTTGTACAGGGATTGGTTGAGAAAACTGGGCCCAAATATATGGATTCTTTCATTTTCCTATCTACTCACTGAAGCTGTTCCTGCTTAAGTGCTGTAGTACACACTCCTAAATATTATTGGGAGAAGGAAATAAGGAAAGTGTGTCACTAAGGTGACCAAGCAGATGTGCACTTCTGCTTATCATTTTTTTACCTGCTAATCTTAGATTAATCTATCTTCTCTTGCTTTGTCCTGATCATAGAATCATAGAATAATTAGGGTTGGAAAGGACCTTAAGATCATCTAGCTCCACCCCCCCTGCCATGGGCAGGGACACCTCACACTAAACCATGCCACCCCAGGTTCTGTCCAACCTGGCCTTGAACACTGTCAGGGATGGAGCATTCACAGCTTCCCTGGGCAACCCATTCCAGTGCCTCACCACTCTAACAGTAAAGAATTTCTTCCTTATATCCCGTCTAAACTTCCCCTGTTTAAGTTTTAACCTGTTACCCCTTGTCCTATCCCTACAGTTCCTAATGAAGAGTTCCTTCTCAGCACCCTTACAGGCCCCCTTCAGATCCTGGAAGGCTGCTATGAGGTCTCCATACAGCCTTCTCTTCTCTAGGCTAACAGCTCCAACTTCCTTAGCCTATCTTCATAGTCCCACCTCTGTGCCTGGCAAAATCTCGGAGCAATCTTCTCCTGGAAAGCATGCTAAGGCACATGAAAAACAACAAGGTGGTTGGTGACAGCCAACATGGCTTCACTAAGGGAAAATCCTGTCTGACCAATTTGGTGGCCTTCTATGATGAGGCTACAGAACTGATGGATAGGTGCAAAGCAGTTGACGTCATCTACCTGGACTTGTGCAAAGCGTTTGACACTGTCCTGCACAACATCCTTGTATCTAAACTGGAGAGACATCAGTCTGATGGATGGACCAGATGTTGCATAAAGAATTGGCTGCACGGCCGCACACAAAGAGTTGTGGTCAACAGCTCAATGTCCAGCTGGAGAGCAGTAACGAGTGGCGTCCCCCAGGGGTTGGTGTTGGGACAGGTCTTGCTCAATATCTTTGTTGGAGACATGTTGGAGACACGGACAGTGGGATTGACTGCACCTTCAGCAAGTTTGCCGATGACACCAAGCTGTGTGGTTCGGTTGATGTGGTTGGACGGAGTCTTGGGTGACACGGTTTAATGATTCTATGATTATAATTTTATGTTTAAAAAACAGGGTCCAGAATGAACTACAGAACCACAGAACTTGATCCGATGCTCCAATTTGATCCAGTTTTCACTTAAGGTGCAACCTAACTCTGTAACACACTCACTGAAGCTCATCATAGTACTTATTTTATTAGACGCTGCTCTATTCCTTTTAATTGCTACCTGATTGAGGAGTTCTGTTTAAACAGGGGATTAGGTCTGGAAATATAGCAAATAGGAAGGACTGCAGGTATGAGAAAGTAGAGATGCATCTCTAATAGGCGAATCTGATTTCTGTAGCTGCATGTAAAACCAAAGGCATGACGTCTACAGAAGTGCAAAGAAATACTAAGAAATATTAGGATAAAAATGTGAAGTCTCTAGCAGTGGCAATTTTAACCCATCTGGTGTGGGGCAGGAAAGTGACAGAAAACAAAGCCCAAGCAAACAATGATTTCAACAGAAGAACATATCAAAGAAGGGTCATATAGATGTTCCCTGTGTTTTATTCATTGCTGGAAAAATTTAATGTCATAGGAGAGTCTCAAATTGTTTTCCAACAAATCATTCTACTAAATAAATTATTTTTCTACTTAACAATATCATTTTCATTATTCATTTTTTTACTGAAAAAGGCCACAGATTTATTTTCTTTTACATGTGATTAGCACTGGTTTTGTCTCTGTAAGCCTCTTCTTGGGTGAACAAAACAGATCATGAAACTGGCGTCAGTGTACTAGTGTCAAAATAAACACTGCAATTACTGTGTAAGCTTAATATTAAGCTGCAACACCAGCTTGGTAAACTGATTTTTACCCATTTCATGATTCAGCTATGTTAAAATTTCATAAAAGGTTAAAGCAGAAATTAGAAGGTGCCAGCATTTGTGGCATAAGCTGTAAATTATGCTTCTCTGTAATTATGGTTATAAATGCAGTTTGTCAAATAGTATTTCTACATTGGTTTAGTGCCCTTTTCCATCATTTCAGTCAGCAGAAAATTTCTACTAAGGTTTTATTTCAGACTACTTCCTTTGCATAGTTCTTTCTGCAAACTGGATTTAACAATTTTTCTCACCCATACTACTACTATTCAAGAAAAGTTAAAACTTCAGGTAAGCAGAGGCCTTATTAGCACAGACAGGCCACAGACCAAAATCATAGAATCATGGAATTGTTTATGTTGGAAAATACCTTTAAGACCTTTTTAAGAACACTGAGTCCAAATTGGTGTGTTAGGAAGCACAGAACCTCATACATGTTTCTTCCTTGAAATACTAAACACTCATTGAGTTCTTTCCAGAGTGCTGTTTGCACAGATCTGATAAAAATACAGCTTTCCCTGGTTAGATACATGTGAAAATTATTAAGCATCTCCAAAGCCTCTGTACTATTTTACATCCGCTGGCTGACAATCAAAGGTGACTTGAAACTATAGAAACTATACTTGAAACTATTTTTGTTTACTTCTGATATCAACCACCGAGTACATCAAGTTTCATATGATTTATGTTGTACTGTACTAAGATGCAGCAATAACATCTTGTACCATGATTCCAAGAGATGTGTCATAAACTAACTGGAGCTAGACAAGACCTATACACTGAATAAAGAAGTTCCAACGATCATCTGGGTGACGGGTGATTCAGTACAAGATACTCCTGCACCATTTGCTCCTGCATTATATTGCATAAAATAATTTTAGAAGCCAGACTGATGCAGCTGCCATTTTTAGGAGCTGTATAAAACTGTTATCCCAACATCTTCCTCAAAGGAGGTGATCCTGCCCCTCTACTCCGCTCTCATGAGACCTCACTTGGAACACTGTGTGCAGTTCTGATGTCCTCAACATAAAAAGGACGTGGAGCTGTTGGAACAAGAGGAGTGCCACAAGGATGATCAGGGGAACGGAGCACCTCCCGTATGAAGACAGGCTGAGAAAGTCTGGAGAAGGCTGCGTGGAGACCTCACAGCAGCCCTCAAGTGTCTGAAGGGGGCCTACAAGGACGCCAGAGAGGGACTCTTCATTAGGAACTGTAGGGATAGGACAAGGGGTAACGGGTTTAAACTCAAACAGGGGAAGTTTAGATTAGATATAAGGAAGAAGTTCTTTACTGTGAGGGTGGTGAGGCACTGGAATGGGTTGCCC
>JANHGB010016618.1:0-12979 GCA_026283785.1 Coracopsis vasa
AATAAAAAAATATTTAAAACCCCCGCCCCCCCCCCCCCGATTTTACTTCCATCTGCTGTTTTGTACAGCTAGTGGAATGTGGCAGGAGCCTCTTTCTTATTTTGCTCCTTTGTTAACAACCAGGAAATTTAAAATGCTCCAAACTTCCATATTAGGCCAACAGTGAAGAAATCAGCCATTGAAAGGCTCTGGAAAGGCTCATAGGACATGTCTGTGCAGCCTACTTGTCATTGCAGCCACTGCTGATTTTCAATCATGAGAAATGTATTATGATTACTAACACTCAGTGATAGTCTGGCACTTGGCCAGGATGCCAAAAGAACTGTAAATTGATGCTTACTTTAAAATATGATCACTTCTGCCAAAAAGTCCTCTGCTTAGAGAATTCAGTCCCTTCCATATCCTGGTTTTTATGAGAATGCACACCAAAGACACTGGGTGATTCAGGGAAACAGTAAGGGGATAGTACCCCTCAATCTTCAAAGCCATAATTTTTAAAATTAACACTGAGCAGTTGAAAGTTGCCTTTCCCCAGCAGGTGCTTAGTCTCCTGTACAAAAGTAAAGGCAAACCTCATTTGATACAAAAAATATACAACTGGTGGAGGAATTATCCTCCTCCTTAAGAAGGGCTGGTTCTTGGCAGGGTGGTGTAAGCAATCTCATAGTCCTATCATCTAGGCAAACCAAAGTTGCAATATCTAGCAATCAACTTTTCTTCACTGATGAATCATCCTTAGATAAAGAAAAACCCAAAAGAGGATAGAGGGTGGTAAGCAGTACACCTCAGTCTTGCTGTTGAAGCTGGCAGGAGCTCTTTACAAGGTATTTTTGAAAACCAGTGGAAAGGGAAGGTAAAAACAGTAAGAACTGAGCAGCTTAGTAGACAACTACTATTAGCTTAAACAGTAGCTTGCAACAAGATTAGGGGAAGGAGAAGAGAATACAAACAAAACTAAGTTCATACACCACGTACCATTCTTCATTCAGCCCACATGTTATTTCCTCTTGGCACATGTTAAATGCACGCACTCCGTATACAAACCACATGATAAAATGAGCAGAGGGATGTACCGAGTCTCTATTACTTAGACAAACATCAAGTGAGGGAATTCTGTGGTGGTTAGACAACAAGGTTAAGAAAATATATTTCTTAGGATTCCCGAACCAAGGAATCAAAAATAACTATGCTATTTTTCTTTTCTGGTTAACCTTAAGTAGAAATGAAGGGTTTATGTGCATTTCTTATATGGATCAAGACATCTTATTTTTGAGCATGTTTATTCAACAGATAAGTTCTTTACAGTACAGCATGTATTTAAAATATCACTAAATACAGTTTCTAAAATTATGTCAACTTATGCTTTTTTGTTGAGACAGCACAACTCAAAATTCCAATTATTTTATGGGAGGATGAACGAATGAGATTTGCCCCAGAGCAGATGATCCCAGCTGTAGCCTCAATGTTAATTAAGTCACGTTCACAACTATACTTTATTCCTGACAGAAAAGCCTAAGAAATTCAGCTTTAAGCTGGTAAACTGCAGGATAGTCAATACTTTTATCTTCACACCTGAAATTGGGGTTGGGTCCATTTTTTTCCCAGCTTACCCTCACACACCTCTAAAGCTGTGATGGCCTCTTCAGTTCTACTTCACGGATGGGGTCTGCCTACAGCACAAGTCTTCAGCTGAGTTAGTGACTTTCGACAGGTCTGAGAGTTTCAGAGTTCAGCAAATGCTGGGGGGAACACGACAGGTGGAGGGAGAGAGAACAAGGTGCCACTGTAACTACTTTTACACTTCTGGGTTGTTTGTTTGGGTTTTTTTAATCTAATAAAATACCAGCTCCACAGAGAGCTACCACCGAGGTTCTGTAAAGCAGATGGCTAAGTGCTTTGAAACCTACAGAAATATTTACTCAGCTGGTTTGCTTTGGGTTTTGAGTAAGAATAGTTCCACTTTTATAAACAGTCATTGCTTCTCTAAGCATCTTATTTTTGCAAACACTGTTTGCCTATGATTTACCCCTTCCTGTTCCTACCCAGAGAAAATTTGGTTTTCACAGCCTTTTCCAACTGTTTAGGTTAAACACATCCCTTTTCTATATTAAGAGACTGTTTTCCAAGAAGCTGACCATCAGTAAACCCTAATTGCTTTAAAGAGCGAACATTTCATACCTGCATGCACAAGAAAGCATATCTAGATTAATATATATATATTTATATACATATGTATATAATTATAAGGCTCTATCTTTAATGACCAGCTTATTTCAGCCCCTTTTCTTTCTTAATTCTTAAGTTATTTCAAGAATAAATTTGCATATTTTTAACATATGGAAACATATGCAAAGACCAATAATCTCACACTATGAGTCTCTGTGTGTCCATTCTGTCATGTGTACCTTGTTTCCTATGGGAAAACGCCCTATATACCTATTGACATTTTTAGTGCAGCTGTATCAACCGAGAGTCTTAAAATCAATTCTTAACAGCTATGAAACCTTAAATTTGAATTCTGCAGTAATACCCTATTCTAAAAAGTCATTTTATAACAATTGCATATCTGGAGGCAGACGACTCCTTCAAGAGAAGAAACTTAAAAGACAGACTATGCACCACATAAAATACTGAACTGCACGCTACTGGGCTGATCCTGTCAATCCATCCCATTCTCAGAGATCTACTTTTATATAAATCTTATCTCTATGATAGCTCCTACCAACTTTAAATAATGAGAAAATTTTAATTCCAGCTTCCAAGGAAGACACAAAGTGCCTTATTCTAGTCTAGGGAAGACCTATAGCAACAGTTTATAGAGCCGAAACATTTTCAGATCTACAGTGGATTTTCTTATTTTAGTTTCTGGGAGAGAGAAAAGTTGCCTTACGCATTCCTAACATTAACTATGCAGATAAACAAATTACAATATGATTATTACTGCTATGTTTGAGAAACATAAAATGAAAGATTTTTTTGATCATGTCAAAAATCCTTCAAAAGGGCATGCATCTCCCCTGCTTCTGCAACTTCTCTTTCCTCTTCCACCAGCAAACAAAGTACTTGAATAAAGGTTCTCAATTGGTGGATGAAATTCTTGCCATTTGGTATCAGGAAATATATCACAGTCTTTCAGCTAAAACTATTGAGCTGGGAAAATCAGTGATAGAAATAGTATATGTCTCTACAAAAGGTAGCTTGACAGGATCATCACCTAAGTGAGCAGTTTTTGATGGGCAGTGGGGAAGAAAGTAAGCTCTTTCAGGAGATATGCTCCCTTTCCATATTTCACCACGACAACTCCTGGGGACTACTTTTTCTTTTTATTAGTTTTTTGCAGCCGTTGATCCATACGCTACACCAGACTCTCACTCCATTAGTTTTATTTAATAGTTTACACTCCATCTACCATGCCTCTCAAAGGAAGACAAATCAAATAAGTACATTCTATTTTGGCACACCAGAAACTACAAAAAAAGGCTTTAGTCAGTTATAAATAAAACAAAAGAGTTGATATCTCTGTAAAGTTAGTACTGAGTTTACAAGCTCTAAAGTACCTACCACTCAGTAGCACTCAGCCTTGGCTGATGTTCAGCATCCCACATAGCATTTAGCTCTGGTGGATCTAATACTATTATAAGATGACTTTATAGGGTAGTATTGCAGCATTCAAATCAAAGATTTCATAGCCGTTAACTGATTCCAGGACTCAGTCTAGCAGCACTAATAATGTCAATATATACAGAGGGCATTTTCCTATGGGCATTCATGAAATCCATAAATGCTGTAGGAAGAATACAGAAATCGGGAAGAGGGATGATAGAATCCTACCCTCTCCTACTGCAGGATTAATTCACAGAGCAGCTCTTCTCCCACACATCTTTTTTTTTATACTTTGATACCCCAAGTAGTCCATTCCTAGCACACAGGTTGAAAGACAGACTTCTTAGTCATCTTTTCCTTTGGTTTCATATCTTCTGTTTTCCCTTAACTAGCAGTCCTACAACTACAAGTCAACCACTGTGTGTCCACACCAGTTCTGTTACCTAGCTATTACGTACTATATACTGCATTTCAAATATGTTTCTACATGTACTTTCTAAGATTTACTGATGATTACCTACAGATTACTGTGGTCAGAATATTTTTACGGTAAGGAAAACTCTTTCAAGACATGCCAGTTCATAAATTCTAAGATATGTCATGGAAATGTACTGATTAAGGATATTTTTACCACAAAGGTCAAGAGGGAGCCTGGCATTAAAAATCTTCCTGAATATCACAGTAACAGTCAGACAATAGATGTTTCTACACAATTCTATTTCCCACATATATTTACAGCAAAAAGGAATTGGTTTTGTTCAGTAAATTCTAATTGCAACACTACCGTTGGCTACATTAAAAGATGCAGCTGGAACAAGGTGACAGAGGAGGTGTCTGTTCCCAAAAAGCCTCAGTATAGTAACTTAGAACTGGAAGGACATCACTAGAAATTAAATATTACAGAGATCAATAACGATCTAAAAGGTAGGATCAGGTTAAAATCAAGCTATTCTCGTAAATGTTGGCTGAATCAGACCCATAAACCAACACATTTTTAATTGAATTTCAGCACATGGATGAGTCTCAATTACTTGCTTTTACGGTTGCATATACAGTGATTCCCTTAGTTTGTGAAATTAAGCAGTTAAGTGCCAGAATTTTAACTGTGCTATTTTAATTTATAAAATCGTGTACGTGTGTCATGAAAAAAATAACATTTTTAACTAAATTATACACACAACACAAATGCTAAGAAAATCAGATATTTCATCAGAATAAATAATACTACTTATCAAGAAATAAGAGATAAAGGTCTCTCCTTCATAATAGACTGATGGTTTGCTATTCCCAGGTACAGAGTGTAGCCACTTTAATTCATTCTCCAATATAAGGGAGAAAGGGACAGCTGGTACCATTGCTCCTATGAAACCACTAAAATGCCAGAACAAAAATACTTTCTGCAGAAAACACATTATTTTCTCTAACTTTATGAAAAGAATGGAAACAAATCTTTTTTCAATTAAAATTCAATAAATCCTAATTCATCGGAACAAAAAAATTACACATGTGCTTTCTTAGAAAAACAGAAGAAATGCAATATGTAATGTAATACATCTCAATCCCTAACTCCTCATAGCTACAAACTATTTGGAATTTGTTCTAAGTTGTGACACTAATGGAAAAAACTCTCAATTCAAATAAATTAAAAAATCAGCTAAGTTATTAAATGTCTCAGGTTTTTTTCAGACAACATCCTCCAAGTGTTCTTCACTTGTCCAACTGCTCCTCAGTGGTCCATCACAATAATCAAGACAAGAACCAGATGTATGAAGACTGGCTTGTCAAAGCAAGGAACTCATGGTGGAGTTTCAATGCAAAAAGGCTGTATGTATGAGGTGTAAGCAGGGACAAGGTAACCAAGGAGGAATTTAGAAATACCATATGGGTATGTAAGGACTGTGTCAGGTTAAAGAAAGTTCAGTGAGAGTTAAGACTTGTATGGAATGTCGGGGGCAACAAGAGCAGCTTTTACTGCTACAATCTAACAAAAGGTCAAACAGGGAAAATAGAAGCCTGTTGCTAAATTGGGCAGGTGATCTAGTGCCCGCAGATACAGGTAAAGCTGAGGAACTCAACAGAGAGTTTGTTTCAGTCTTCACCAGCAATGTCTCAAAGGTATTCGGTGTTTAGCAAAGCGGTTCAAGAACTACCAGCAGTAGATGCAGCCTGAGTCAAGGATGACTTGCAAGACCTGAATCTATATAAACCCATGGGGTCAGACAAGCTGCATCCATGGACACCAAGATAACTGGCCACTCTTCATCTCTGAGAAGTCACAGAGATGAAAGAAGGTCCTCAGAAACTGCAGGAACACAACTGTGGGAACTACAGGCCAGTCAATCTCAAATTCCTGGGAAAGTTATGAATTTAGTCCTTTTGGAATGCACTTTTCTGGACATATGGAAGAAAAGAAGATGAGTGAGAACAATCCAAGGTGAAATCATTCCTGACCAACCCAATTGCCTTCTGTAATAAAATGACTACAGTTTTAACGATGAGGAAAAGCATGGGATGTCATTTATTGCAAGGCTTTCAACACTATCTCACTGCAAGTTAGGGTATTACAGTCTGTCTCTTCAGGTAGGCAACAAGATGGGTAAAAAGCTGGTTGGATAATCAAGCTGGCTGGATTGTCAGAGAGATAAATGTTTTACGGACCTTATTCTACCACAAGGCTAGTAACAACTGGAATATCACCAGGGCTGATCCTCAGGCCTGTCCTATTTAATCCCTTAATCAATGAACAAGGGGAAGCATCAGAGTGCAGTCTGTAAAGTTTACAGAACACATTAAATTCAAAGAAACACTTCATAAGCTTGAGGACAGAGCTGCTGTCCAGAGAGACCCAGATGGGCCAAGAAGCCACTTCATGAAATTAAACGTACACATGTAGAGTCCTGAACCTGGAAAGGAACAATGCCATGCAGTAATTCAGGCTGGTTTTAATTACAGAGGAAAATGAGTCACCCAAGTTTAAACGACA
This sequence comes from Coracopsis vasa, assembly GCA_026283785.1. Classification (NCBI taxonomy): domain Eukaryota; kingdom Metazoa; phylum Chordata; class Aves; order Psittaciformes; family Psittacidae; genus Coracopsis; species Coracopsis vasa. The sequence continues at coordinate 6,587 of JANHGB010016618.1, forward strand.
CATACAGCACCAAACTGTGAAGAAACTTTGCAAGCCTAGTTGTATTTAACTCATATGGAATATAGTCCAGGTTACTATATAACAGCACTGAAAGAACTTTTTTCATATACTATTACGCATTATAATCAGAGGTTTCCATGAAAAGATTACATAATCCTTAGCCAGTTTCTGGAGAAGTTTGTTTTTGCGCTTGCCCCTTACCTTTATATGCAATAACTGGGTGCTCAGCTCTGTGGCAGTGGGTATCTTCTGTTGTTATTGGCTCCAGTACTCCTAATACACCAAGTCCTGCCAACAGCAGTGCAAGGAGGCAGCTTCCTTTCATGGTGGTCATGCTGTCCTCCACAGCAGTCACTTCTTCTAGCTGGCTACTTTTCTTGCACACATGTGGGAAAAGCACCTGAAATATACAAAGAAATTTACTCAAGCACAAGAGAAACACCCACAAAAAAAAAAACAAACAACACAACACACACACACACTCTCTCACAAAAAAAAACAACAAAAAAACAAACAAACAAAACCAACAGAAACAAAACCCAAAAAGACCCAAACAGTTTTTGATGCTTAAAACAAAACAACATTGTTTTTTTGGCTGTATAGTATTTGACTCCTCAAAAGTATTCTATCAGCTGCTCCTCTAATTAACTCATGAACTTATCAGTTGCACAATTTTGGAATATTGATTTCTTTTATCACCCGGCAGGATTAAAAAACTGTTATTTATTTTCCCCTCTTCTATTTTAAAGTTTCATTTTATAATGCATGTGGGAAAAGTAATGTTCTGCAACATTTTTTATTTTTTTTTTATTTAGACACAGCAAATTTATCTAAATTTGTGTTCCACATTCACTTGGCTCCACTGCCCCTTGATCTGCTTTCCTCAATGGAAAGAGGGTAAGGTAGGAAAGGAATTGCTCCTTCACGTTACTGACTGTTTGGACAAAACAACAGCCTTAGAGCATGTATTTTTTGCCTATCCATGGAGTATGTATAGCACAGCACAGAAAGCAGTAGGACAAGGTTCACCTCAGTGCTCTGATGGTGTACTTTTGCTTTACAGGAGGGAGGGGCACTGGTTCTGACACCCCATCTGTTTACCAAGACTGATGACAAGGTTGTGTATTGCAGATTTTAACACTGAAGACCCCTTTCTATTAAAATCCAGGCACCAGTCAACAATGGTTTTCATTCAGTACCAGAATAAAGTTGAAGTTTCAACTCCCTGATTTTATGAAACATCCAATAATTATTTTATAAGTAACAGAATATTCACGGTGTCAATATAATTTTAGACCAAACCGAATTCCTTTAGTTTTATCATAACAAACATTCTAAGCAGTAACAACCTAATGCTGTGATCCAAAAAAACTTCCACCACTAGCAGATTTACTGAGCCCACATCCTTGCCTGCTGACAGCACACAGTTATGAGACATCACTGCCTTTCAGAGAAGACTGGCATTTTGAGACAACTCCATAATGGCAGAAATGTCATTCTGCTAATTAATGGAGCAATTCAGGGAAAAATAATAGCCAATATTGAGTTCTAATGCATTTGATCTCACTGAACTGCACTGTGCTGCTTAATTATGTGGAAATTTTCTATTTGTGTAAAATGAACATCCTAAACACATGAAATAAAGGGCTGTTAATTAAAAAATACTGTACAGTAAGACCAAAGAGTTTTAAAAGCTCAGAAAGCAGAATGTTTAGTAAATGTTGCTCCCTAAAATTACTGTAGCACCAGCCATCATAAGATGAACTGCTCTTCTCTTACCACTTTATTTTGCTTTCTTTAGAAGCCTTCCAGCTAAGACTTGGACACATCAAATCCTTAATTTCAACTAAAATAAATAGATCAAAGACATAAAATATCTTAATACATCTAAGCAGTACACCAATTTGATAGTCAATTTTATCTTCTCTGGTATGTTTAAGTAAAAAAAAGAGGGGGGGAAAGAAGCTTCTAGGCAGTTAAATTCATATTCCTACCTTCCTAAGTAGTGCATCTTATGATGTCAGGTACCAATATGAATCTGTCCCGCAAACTGCTTGTAGCTCACAGCAGACAGTATTTGCACTCACTTATATATGGGTATAAAGCTCCTGTTCCAATGTTTTGATTGTTCATTATAAAATGTAATATATTTGGACTTGATGATCTTAAAGATCTTTTCCAACCTAGTTGATTCTGTATAATTTTATTTCTATGCATTAAGGGTCTTGTGCATTCATTCTCTCCCTCATTCACTTTTTTTTTGATCTAGCTTGCCTAGAATGAGGCCCATTAGGTAAAGTTATTATTTTTTTTACAAACATAGTGTTTAGTTTCTCTATCAACAGTATTTGATGAATAATAATAAAAAAAAAAAAAAAAGAAACAATTCAAGATTTTCTTATTTAGCTGAGCCAGCAAAAGACACCTATTGCTAAAAAGAAAAAGCGTGAAAAGCTAAGTATGCGTGCCATGTAACTACTACTGCTAGGTCCAAGCAGATTAATTTAGAGCCTATTCCCTCCAGGAACCGAAGTCATATATTAAAAATGAAATAATCAGGATGTCAATATTTCTAGATTGGTTAAAATACACTGTGTTGGGAGTACAATTTAACTCTGAATTCTAAACTACATTTACTTTTGTTTGATTAAAATAAACTGCTGTATTAAAAAAAAAAAAAAAAAAAGAGTTGCCACACTAACTGCAGGTGGCCAGCAGCAAAGATGCTTTCAAATAACTATCTTTGATGATTGTGTGTCAGTTTAACTGCACTTTCAGTGAACAATGAAGTGAATTTATGCCAATATGAGTATACAAAAAGCAGAGTTTGGCATGGTTAAAAGATGCCATTTTCAGGAGTGGTTCTGGATACAGGCATCCACAAGCACGCACACCAGTGTCTCCTCACACAGACACTACCCATGTATTTGTTGTAGGAGGCACATTCTACTTCCCCTGGGTACTTCGCTGCATCTCTTGGTTTGCAAAACTGTACAAGTTTCATTAAAATTTACTTGTGCTAACTAACTACCCTGGATAACATGCAGCTTTGTGCATGAACCTGAAAAAAAGGTGCTTGTCTAATGAAACAGACTATACATTTTATGGGTTCATTAGAAGAGAATTATGAGTCAAAAGAAAGCTTTTGTTCCATATTGCTACTGTACACACTTTAAAATAGTAATAATTATTTCATCTTTAGTCATGTCAATTTTATTAAAAATACCTTGTTTGTCTACTGTACTGCTAGTGGTACCATTTTAAAATTTATTAAAATAATAGAACATTAGGTTGCTGCTGTAAGTGATGAGCAGACAGGGTGAACTGTTGTTACCTTCTTAGCAAAAAGAGCCCAAGCTGTTGTATACTGCTAGTAAGCATACAGACAAATCAGGAGAGAGGGTATCAGCACCTGTATGGTAATAAAACTGGAATACATGAACAGCACCTATGATGCAGCTCAGTCCCTTTTTCTGTAATGGCTCTTGATTTTTTTTAAAGCCAAACTCCCCAAATTCACACAAATCATTTGAGAGTAAGATTGCTAGAGAAAGGAATATGTAGAAAAGTCCCTGTCATCACATCTACCAAGAAATCTAGCTAAATTCACAGGCAACATGTATGATCTCAATTCCCAGTCTTGGCAACACCACTAGTGACAAGCTCTGGAGTCCAGAAAGAAAAGGAGATGGCAGGGGAATGACACATGAGTGCATCAAGAGGGTTGCTCCCCTCTCCTACAGTGAAAGCTGTGAATGTTGAGTGTTAAAAGATATTCACGTTTTACTTTTTTACCCAAATGAATTGTAATTCTTTTTTTAAGTCACCCTTGTCCTCATAATATACATACACAAGGTGAATAAATATCAAAACTCATTTAAATCTTGTTTCTAAAAAAAACCCACCAGTTGTTTTTACTCTAATAATTAATCCTGTTCCCCTGTCAAATGCACAGATAAAAGCTATACCTCTTTAGAATACAATTACTTTGAAATCCTTTCTTTACTCAGTATAGCGTTAGAAAAACAATTTGTATATCACTCAGATACACAATTAGATTAGAGCAATAGCTCAAAGATCACCTCATTAAACATCAAGACAAGACTGGAAGCTATAGAGCTTCTTCAGTGAAATAATCCAGCCATATACTATCACATCTCATCACTGGACCCAGTAATGCAGACTGTTTGCTATGCAGCAGAGTAGCATATTCTAATTTGTATTCTCATAAAGTGAAAGTCAGCTTCAATTAACAAACTGATTACCCAGTTCCTTCCACATTTTTTTAATATTGCCATTCATTTCAGCATTCACACAAATTTTAGGATCTGCAAGAGGCAGTCACCCATCAGCTGCCATTGACCAATGCACTCAAATATCAATCCTTAAATTCCTAGTGACATTCTGCCATAGTCTGCTAATATCTGTAGCTGATGGTGACAACTCAGAAAAGAAGAATCTGTCATCAAAGCTAGTTCTCCAATACTGCTCAAAGAGCTGTGACTCTTGTGATTTACACAAAGGAAGTACCGCTTCAAGAACAGTGGGCTGAGTGAAGCAAAAGTTTGTAACAACACCTCAGATCCCATTTATCACACCGTGGCCATGCCATGTCTGCCTCATCAGTGGCGCGCAGCATCAGCAGACCACAGCTTCTTCAGGCAAGCACCAGCCAACACACAGGTCCACACACAAAAGCACCACAATCAGCTTAGACGTAAGAATAAAGTCACTCAGATCAGAGCAGCCTAGGCTCAAGTTCCAACAAAATCTCAGCTCTTGTTTTCAAATCCCTTTTTCTCTTAGCTATTCCTTAGCTCCTCGACCTTTTTGCTATCCTCCCAAGACCCAGATTCCCATGTCTAGTTTCCTTCCCCTTGCAGCTACTCTCCTGGTCAAGTCATCCAGAGCGCTTCCCCCATCATTGCTTGGCACATTTACCAAACTGTGATCCTCAGTGTGGCCATCAGAAGTCAGTCTGAGGCCATGGAAGGAGGGATTCTCCTCATAAGACTTCAAAGCCAGGAATTTTAGCTGTTGCATTCTGTATAAATTGGGAAGAGGCAACACAGAGATTGGAGTTGCACATGTTGAATAATTAAGAGAGAAGATCATCACATCACAGATTATCACTGTAGCCATCTGGACATACTTTTTTATATTTGTAAACTGTACAGGAAAACATGCCAAAATTTGTACATGGATGTAAGAGAAACCAGAAGGAAGACAGTAACACAACAACTTTAAATAGCTGGGGTTTAAAAAAAAATCATATTCAAGTGAAAACAGCCATCTACCATTTTGTGTCACCATACAAAAGTACTTGATAGTACTTGGGATTTAGCTTTCATAAGGACATAATATAGTAAATTTTTAAATGTGAATTGCCAATCTAGAAGACAAATTCTACTGCTAAAACAAAACTATTAGTGGATATTCTGCATATTAATACTAGGCAAACATCCAAAATAAAGATGATATTTAAGTAGTTATTGCTCGAAAGAACTGTTGGATGAGTTCCAAAGAGTCACGAAATGACTACTGTGACTGCCTGCTTCAGTTAAATAATACAGGCAGATTTATCCTTCTCATAGTGGGTTCACTCCATTAGTTCTTTCGTACAATTTTAAAGGGCAGTGATTATTAAACACCTTTGAGGAAATGAATAGTGGCCACAGCTGACAACCAAAATACAGTGTATGGGAATACACTTTTGTATGTCTTTGACATCCACTTACCCCCATCCCACCATTTGCAAATGCATTTCAGATTCCATCCTCCTCTCTACTCCCAGCTGATTACCAGTTTTTGATCTGTTTCTTCCCACAAATAACCAACATAGCCTCTCTTTATAGTAACCACTTAAGTAACAGCAAGGTTTAGCAGACAGATATGAAGGAAAGGGAGAGGTGAGGCAGCTTAGAGCTCCCAACCCCCATGACTGCTATAGAACACTTCTGCTCCCTGACAATTTTATACATAGCTTTTCTAACAAGGTAAGCACTCAAAAGACCCACTCATTTCATCAAGCTTCTGGATTCCTTCTTCAGTTCTTGGATAAGCAATAAAGCATCCTTCAGAGAACACTCAGGTGGACTGATCCATCCAATGTCTCTGCACAGGGTAAATAGGCTACCATCTCACTTTCCTTGCTCTTTAACATTACCACTGCAAAGATGACAATTTAGACATCAGCTAAAGTTTCCCCACACACTCATGAAGATTTAATACACAAAGGAAAGCACTGTTTAATGCTCCTTCTAACCTCACGGTTAAGCCCCCTTGATTATATGCAATAGTGCTCAAAGGGGACCCACAAATCTACGACTTTCTTCCATACTATGAGATTTTGCTTTTTTTTTTTTTTTTTATACATACTTTTGCATTTAGATC
>JANHGB010016620.1:0-12763 GCA_026283785.1 Coracopsis vasa
TTAGGGGTCCTCACCTGCATCATCTGATGGTCCCACACTACAGCACAGCCAGGCTAGGGGTGATGTTTCAGCAGAGCATCCCAAGATATGAGTATCACACATTGCCTATGAGAGAAGGGAGAAAAAGCTTGGAAAATGCCTAGCAATGCCTGGAATCTGGGCTCTTCAAATGGCTACACGCTGTCAGACAAGGCCTGGCATAGCTCACCATAACTAAACCTAAGGGTGGATGCTGTTCCAAGCAGTGATTAATACTCTGCTAGGATTTGTTCTGTCACAGTGATAACCAAACATGGTGTCTCATGAAGATTCCAGATGGCTGGCATGGAGCAGAGCACCCAGCCAGCCACCAGCATGCCCAGAGCCAGTGCTGGATGCCCTAGTGCAGGTGGGTACCACAAGCTCCTCGTTTGTGGGATAATCACATCCTGGCAGGGAATGCCTCCTGCTGCTTCCCTGGTGCTCCCTGAGCTGCTCCGGTGCCTTGTAGGACAGGCACAGTGCTGGATACAGGGATAGTGTGCAGGCAGGATGGCTGATTCCTGTCCTGAAGGGAGCCCTGTCACCAGCCTTGCATCAGGAGCATCTCCACAGCAAATCCTTTGACTTCATTTCCAGCAGGATTTTCAGGACAAAGCCTTCCTCCTGCAGCCCAGGCCTGGTCCTTCTCCCCATCCTCAGCCTGTGAACCTCATCTACTCCAGGGCAATGAAACGTCACTCTCCAGGCAGCCAAAATGATGGAAAGCATGAAGGATGGTCCATCAAGAGGCCACCCTCCTTTTATGGAGCGAGTACAGACAACCCAGACAGTGCTTCCTTCCACTGGGACCATGGCCAACATGGATCCCGCCCTTCGGAGAAGGACATGGCAGGGAGGTGGCAACTGCTTCCCATCCAACAGCTCACATCACTCATTCCCTTGGAAAGCAGCAGATCTTGGCTGTCCATGCGATCAGGTACCAACATCTCCATGTCTGCTGATGCCAACACATCCTCCAGTGAGAGGTAAGAATAAAAGCTGGTCCAGCTGGGCCACAAGATATATTGTTTGGATAGGCTGAGAATCACTTATGTGGTGTTCTATTAACCATAATGGATAGCTGTGCCTGGTAAAGTGAGTAATAACCTTGTTTAAGGGATCGCTCCTGAATCACATCGTGTTGCTGCCAATGCTGCAAACTTCCCTCGCTGGTCTGCAGGCCAAGTCCTGTCCTGGAGCAAGAGAAGACCACAAATCAGGTAGGAATAGCTTTGTGCCTTATTATTGTTATTCTTTAAAAGGATTGGAGATAACGTGACAGGCAGCATCCTCCATCTCACACTCCCTTTGGTTTTCCCAGTTCATCTCACCTCAGTCCATCAGGAGAGCTGTCTCACCCAGCCTGCTGCTCTCCAGCCAGCTCTGGTGTTCCATGGGGACAGAGCTCAGCCTGGAGTAAATGGTCAGTGCCTAACAGAAAGAAATAGAGGAAAAAGTGGTTCACGTCAGCCAAACCTGTATTCTTTAAGCTGCTGTTTTGTGATCATCCATCATTTTAATCTATTAACAGTGAAAGATGAATCTGTTCCGTGTCCATCTTGTTTACAGGTGGTGTAAACAGGACTGGTCTATTAGACAGCATCTTTGGAAACTTAATGTTTTCATCCAACATCATGGGTGACCCCACAGCATCCTACCTGACACAGGAGCTGCCTTTTGAGACCTGCTCCAATGTGTGACATGCTGAGGAGCAGCAAAGCCAGCTTTGCAATGATGGGACACCCCACTGCCATCCCCTTTGCTTTGGTCAAAGAATGGGCACCCAGACACCGTGCAGAGCTGGGACCAGGGACCCAGGCTTGGGACCAATGGGGAATGCACTGGGATGCTACAGAAAGGAGTTCCCCATAGCGCATCTCCATGTACATGCCCTCTTGGAACGTCCCCTACCTGGTTTTCCACCCAGCCCAGGACTCTCATGCAGCCGAGGTGAGGCAGTGATTCAGGGCACCGAGCACTCCTGCAGCCAGGGAATAAACCATCATTCCAGTTAACATGGCCATGTTCAAAGGGGGAAGCAGCAGCTATGTGATGCACTATGTGAAAATACTCCCTCCCCGGCAGAGATTTAACATCTGTCAATGATTTACTTTAATTAGCAAGTAATGAGCTGCAGAGCCAGGGCTGGCACTGGGTGACACTGACAGTCCTGATGGAGGAAGCCACTGATGTGAGCCATCACCCACACATTGAGCTGGGAGGTTGCACTGCAGAGCCAGGTCAACTCTCCCTCTGTGTCTGTCTGCCCATAGGGGAAGGCCTGAACACCCAGCCCATGACCGAGATGAGGTTTCCAGCCCTGAAGAATGAAAACAGAGCTCCTTGGAATCCTGCCTGCCTTCCCAAGCAAAGCTTGTGGCTGCCAGCATGGCCAAGAATAGAGGCTCACCCCACATCGGAATGGGGAACCCCATATACCCAACAACACCACTGCTCAGCCTCCTGTGAGCAACAAATAAAGGGAAATACACACCAAAGCATCCTCTTGGAATGCACATAAATGCCACAGGGACCGTTGTCTTTAATGTGAGCCAATTCCCCCCTGGGAGCCTCCTTTGAACTCTGTTTCCCTCCAAGCCTCAAACCATATCTTGCCTTTCCTCACTGCTATCAAGGCCAGCAGCACAGGGGGCTGTTCCCTGCTGCACTCCCCAAGGGGATGCTCCTGCCCCACATGGAAATGAAACACACTCAGGTCTGAATAAGTCACCTCTCTCCAGCAATCACAGCCACCACCATCTGCCCACCGGGTCTGGCTGTTGCTCTTATGCAGGCACTGAGATTGTCATGGCTTCGGGCACCCACACATCATGAGCTGATGCAGACAGACCTGGTTTAGGCATTGTGCAGATGCACAGCAAACAGGTTATTGGAGGCATTTAGCCCTCTTTTTATTCATTAACAGAGTTCAAACATACTTTGATTTCCTTCATATTTGCTCATTACATGGAATTGCACAGGGATGCCCTAATGGGGATGTTGTGGAGCAGGGATTGCTGTTCAAAGGCAGGCAGGGAGCAGCCACAGCACTTCCCTGCTCCGGCCCCGACACACTCTGCGGGATGGAAACCTGGCAAGGATTCAGGCTCCTACCACCCCCCCCCAGACCTCCTCTTCCTTCAGGCTTTGCTTCGAGCAGACTCCGCTCCAGACACAAGTGCTTGCTGAGAGCAATTTGAAAGGGTTTGCAGACACCAGCATGGTTCTTATTGAAACAAACACCCAGCAATCTGTGCCGTGCCCCCGGAGCACCAGCGCTGGGAAAGAGCACAGCTTCCCAGCTGGATCTGACACGGGGCCACAGCAGCGGGGTCAGAGGCACTTGGACACAGGCAGCCTCCTGCCTGTACCCACAGCAGCAATGGGACCAGGCTGATGGCACTGAAGTCTCCTTATCAGGTAGTGGAGGGCATGAGAGGACACCCCATCACCAGATGTGGCAGGAGCACTTAAGCCAGGGTAGACAATGGGATGAGAGGTCCTTGTGGGTACCAAGCACTGCTTCTCCATGCTCCCATCAATATCTGCACAGATAACAAAGCTCCATGCACACCAGACCACCAAGCAGAGCACGGCCATGAGATGGCTCCTTTCCCTGCTTCTTCAGTCACATCCCTGACCTGGATCAGGAGGTCTGAGTGTAATCAGAAGGAAGAACCATGGGGCGAGATCAAACCCGTTGTTAATCCTGATAACACTGAGAAGGAGCATCACTGACACTGCCACATCCACCAAACTGCAGAGGAAAGTCCCACCTGGAGCACAACGGGATCCCTGGGATGAGCAGGCACTATAGGGGGTTCCAAACAAGGATCCAAGCAGGAAGCTGCTGTGTGGATGCTCCCAACCACTGTGTGGACTGAACATCCCGCTGTAACATTTGGCTATTTCACATACCTCGCACCAGGCGGGTTTATTCCGGGAATTCCACAGTGATGGATAGCTAGATGCAAGGAAAGGCCATTACACACTATAAAAAGCTGCGCAGCCTTCCTGCCTGCTCCGTGCTCTGTGACAAACCATCTGCTTTGCCCACACCTCCCTTTGTTTATCCTGCTCGGCTCAGCTGAAATTAGACTTGACAAAAGCAATTTCTCCCCATCAAGTTGGAAAAGCCGAGCAGGAAAACTGCTGCACACGATGCCATAGAAACCTGGGCTGCTCCAGCCCCATCGGCCTCCCCGTGCACCATGTAGAGCCTGTGAAGGGCCCAGCTGCAGTGGGAAGATCCTCCTGCACACGCCAAAGGAGAAACACAGATGGATTCAGCCACGGGAGATGCATCTCGCAAGCAAGAGCTTTGTTTTATTCCCATCCCCTCCCCTTGGATTCAGAAGCACAAAGTGGCCCCTTTGATGAGAAAAGCACATTGGGATGGATCTGGAATGGTTTCCTGTTCGGGGGAAAGCAGCTTATTTTCTCCGGGAATGCTTTTGGAGTGTTTGGGAACCTTCTGGGTTATGTTTACACTGCTAAAGCGCTTCCCGGCTCCAAGCAATGCAGAACAGGGGGCCAGGCTGCAGGCACAGATGTAGCTGGCACCAAGCCTGCAGGATTCAGTCCCCCAGCACTTAAGCTCTGATAACTCACCTGCACGGGGCTGGGAATGCTGCAGGATGAGTGAGAGCCCCTCACCTCGAGGTGCTGGAGCACATCCCACCTTTAAACAGCAACCTGCAACCTGTTTGCATCCCAATGCAGAAGCCAGGAGCCCGCAGCATGGAGTGGAGGACCTTCATATATCTACATCCAACTTCTTTAGACATTAAATAGCACAAGGCCTTTTTACTCCGAGATGCTATCAGAGTTGCAGCAAGGCCTTGCAGGAGCCCCTTGACTCACTGGAGCCCATTGATGCGGGCTGCAAGGACCAGCTTCCTCAGGGCAATGCAGCAAAGAATGGGGACCATGGGATGTTACAGCCCTTCTGCCCACTGCAGCCACAGCTGGAGCGTCAGGAGACCTCCAGGGCATGAGAGGAGACCAAGGGGTGCTTGAGGTGGGAGCAGAGCCTCATCTAGGCTGCACCTTCCATAGGGATACATGGCTCCATGACCCCCTCTGACAGTGAGGAGAGCTCTCACTGCTCAGGTGAGACCCAAATGGAGGGTTCCTTGATTCCCAGCCAGCATTTAACTGCCTCCCTCTTACACAGGAAGCCCCACTGGAGCAGGGAATCACAGTCCTGCAACCAGGAATGCTAGGCACTCCCTGCCACCAATCCATCAGGATGTCTGCTCTGATTGCATTGCACATCAAGGGGCCGATAAACCCCTCTGCAGCAAGGTGAAAGCAGGGTGACAGCACCAGCAAATCAATAGGGCAGTTCTGGATTTGCATAGGATGCATTACCTTAGGATCTGGATCTGCTCCCAGGTTTGTCCAGGATAAGCAAGATTATATCTTGATCAATCTTGGGCTTACCAGGGCTAAGCAAGATTAGACTACGGATCAGTGTCTGTATTGATTGTGCAATTTGTCACTCCTATGCTTGGGAATAAACCCCCCCCCCATGCAGTGAATGGAGCACGAGGCAGGGGAGATGCCAGCCCTGCTCCCCTCACTAATTCATTAGCCATGTCATTCACTCAGCACAGTCTTTGTTTCCTGGGATAAGGTACTTAACATTCAGCAGCACGCTCTTCCCCATGTTTAAATAGAAACAGAGATTTACCCCCGGACATGTACTATGCATTGAAACAGTATTTCAGGAATTGGAGCTGGAATTCATCTGATTCCTCATTTAACCATGGCTAATGAGGCTCCACACAGCAGCACCCCATGAATGCTCCAGCCACAATGAGAGCCAGAGGGACCAGGACAAGCAGGGGGAGAAGGAAACCAAGCATCCAAGGAAGCTGGGTACGCAAAGGGAATGGGGAATGATCCACAATGCCACTGTAACCAATGTGACATTTTGGTGTCTGGGGTGGGGACATGGCCTCATCCCAACCTTGCTGAGTTGCCATTGGACTTTGGAGGGTTTGATGATGATAGCAACTGGTTGGGGTGCTTGCATGAGCTGCTTCTTATGCATCCCTGATGCTAAGAGTTAGAAGGAATCAAAGGCTTCACAAACCTTCTGGCAGCCTAGGGACACGAGCAGGGAGGAGAGGAAAGGGCTCTCCTGGCCTCCCAAGCCTGCTCCTCCTTAGGGAGCAGCAGGAAGTTATTTCTTCAATATTACAACAGGATCAGCCAGGAGGAAATGACAAGGGAGTAATGAACTAACAGTGTTCTATGGGCTGAGCAGGGCAGGATAGAGCCCTGGCAGCTCACTGAGCATCAGGCAGGGGAACCACGGACACCAGCCTTCCGCCTGCATCTCTCCTGTGCTCTGGTCCCATCCTGGGCAAGGGAGGGTCATTTGCAGGTGCAGAGACAAGCAAACCACAGCTGTTTGCAGTGTGATGAACGCAGTGCTTGGCACTCAGTTATCCAGACACATCTCCCAAATTCCTCTGCAAGTTTTCCTGAGGTATCCATGTCCTCCTCTTACTGACTGCACTACTGAAAGCTTCATCTGCTGAAGATGAGCATCCTCATGCGCATGGCTGATAACACCAATAAATCACTGTTCACACTGTCACCAGCAAGATCCTGCTGCAAAGAGATGATGGCTATGGGTCTGTGGCCCCCCAATATCCCTTTCCCACCCCATCCTCAGAGCAAGTCCAGGGTCTGAGCTTTTCCTGCCCCAGGAGCCCAACCACCTTCCACAGGCACCAGTCCCTGCATACAGCCCTGCACACAAACACGGTTTTTCCCCTGCTTATCCCAGTAAATACGTTTCAGTTAATCCAATTTGCTCCCACATTGAGCAGCATCAAACACAGCAGCTGCCAACCAAATATTAAAGGTACAAACCAAGCAGCTCCAGCCCTTTGTTAGTGGTTGGGGAGAGAAAGCTCAACACAAGCATCCACACATTACATAGGGCAAGCAATTCCCTTGGCCCCCTGAGATGCAGCTGGGGTACGGCGGCAAACAGCAGCAATAACGGAGGGGCAAAGGAGTAAATCACATTTGTGCATCCTCCTGCCTGTGCTTCTGCATTATTGAAGAGAAAACATTCTCTTCTGGTCTTTATTCTTTCCCTTTCACACTCGGTTCCTGGTGCTGGTGAGGGAGCTAAAGCTAAATCTCCAAGCCCAGATTTCAGAGTGATGTGAAGCCATGCTCTGAGTCTGATCCTGCTCTAGGAAGTCACCCCAGCTCCTGCAGTGGGATAGAGCTGGCTCTTGGATCACAGGGACATGGAGCAGCACAGACCTGGGCTCAGCAGAGCCACGCATTGACTGAAAGCCCATTGTGCCTTGCACTGCAGATCAGGTCCAAACCCTGGGAAGAGCCATGCACAGGGAGCAGACCCATGGGCACTCTGACCAGGACCATCACAAGCATTGAGAAGGACCAAGACAAGGCAAGAGCTGGGAGCCCCCATGACCAGGCAGTGTTTGGAGCTGAGGGCAGGGATCACACACCAGGACAAGCACAGGTTCTCCATCCTCACTTGAGCATCAGATGGGCCCACATCACTCGATGCCCTGTGGCCATAGCATCACACAGGGCTGTCTATGCACCTATAAACCCCCAATGCAAGCATCTTGCAGGAGCAGCATCACTTCCCACAGCACAATGACTGCTGACCTGCTCCATCTCAGCATGCCCTATGGGCAGGACTGACCCAGGGCAGACCCATGCACGGTGGTATGGGCAGAGGAGCTGCACACAGGGGTAGGAGGTAAGAGCAGGCACCAGCATCACTATCAGAAAGCCTTTCCCTCCATTGACTTCCTAAATTAACCCATTTACAGTAGTGGAATCGAGCTGCTTTCCCTATGCCTCACATTTGGCTTTTGCATGGTGGGATTAAGTTGGGAAGGGAGCGGGAGCAGAGGCACGAGCACCTCTGGGTGCTGCTGCACACCTATAGCTTGACCCTGACAGGAGCTGAGCCTCCTCACAGCCCTCCCATCCTCCAAAGCATCTCCCATCAAGGCAAGGCAATGGAGGAGCCCCAAATGCATTGAGATGCAGCACTGGACCAGCCCAAGGTGCTCCAGCAGCCTCCATCAGAGCCCCTTCATGCTTTGGAGATGGAAGAAAGCAGCTTCATGGGGAGGTGTCTCCTCGCTGTCATTAACCTGACATAATGCCTTTCCTGCTGGCAGCTTTCAGGCTCAGCAGGTTCGTTATGAAATTCATTATCAGATATTGCAATCACAGTCACCTTTATTGGGCCCTGCATCTGCAATAATTAGGCCAATAAACACTGATTTATACAAATGACAGGCAGGAACTCCCAGTAAGCAAGAAAAATGTGCTTCCCCCAACAAGCGCTTGCTCGCAGGACACAGCACCCTGTGAGAGAGGCAGAAACCAAGCACTGCAGGTGACAGCCAAGTTAAGCTGATTCCCCTGGGATTTTCCACTTGCCAGCCAATACCTCACCAAGAGCAGACCCCATGGCCAGTAATGGGATGGGGAGGTCCAGCTCCCTTCCCTGCACAGAGCAAACAGGGAGCAGGGAGATGCTGGGGCTGCAATGGGAGGGGAAGATGGTGTCAGAGAAGGGAAGAGCAGAGAGGAGGTGGGAGAAACAAGGAGGGAACGCAGGAACAAAGCAAAAGAGGAGAGGAAAATCCAACAGAAAGGAAGCACCTTGGCAGGGAGGGAGGAAAAAGAGATCCCTGCAAGGAACAGCAAAGGGAGAGCAGAGTAATAGGAGGGAAAGAGGAAGAGATGGAGCTTCAAGCCTTAATGGTAGGAGCAGGAGGGAAGGAGAGAGGAGAAATGAAGGTGCCACCTGAAGGGAGGTGATGCAGATGCTTTCTGCATGCTCAGACTGCTCCAAAGGCTCAGCCTGCTGCAGATGGGCTCTTTGGGGTTGTGACACTGCAGCAGACCCCCATGGTGCATCAGGTGGGATGGCAAAGGCAGGAACACCACACACAGAGGTGTGCAATCATGACCCCAAAGGCAAAAGCTCACAGTCAAGGCAAGAGCTGAGCTTCAGGGGACAGAGACAGTGGGGCACAGAATGGGGCCATCCACAGCAGCAGTGCCCCAGCATCAATGGGGTGCGAGCCAGCCCTCTTGCAAAACCCAGGTTGGAAGTTTTGGGCTAAGAGAGCCCCATCCAGGATCAGAGCATTGGGACTCTGGTACCTCCCAGAAGGGCAATGCCTGAGTCTTGTGGGGTTGAGCAGGGTCCCAGTCATGGTGGGACAGCCCTCAGCAGCTCCCAGTGCACACACAGCCCTGCAGCCCCAGGAGCCCCCCATTATCCCCAGGCCAGGGCTGCATCCCAAAGCTGCCTGGCAGGAAGGGGTATGGTGGCACAGCAGCAGCTCTGTGCCATGGCCCCATCAGGCAGCCCACTCCCGCAGGCGGATGCTCGGTGTGTGCCATGGTACATCAGCACCAATATGCTTGTCATCTCCCCTGCACACCCCCATTGCAGCCCATCTGTGCTCACACATGGCTGAGGAGGAGGAGGACATCCCTTAGCCCCATCGCAGCGCAGGCACACAGCCCAGCCTGGCACAAGCACTGCTCCCCTGCAGGAGCAGGGCTGGGTGATGCACACAGCTCTGCCATGGCCCCACAGCTCACCTGCATGCACCGGAGCATCCTCTGCTCTGCTGCCCACCTTCTGCATCCATGTCCCAGTTTCCTGGTCCTTCCTCAGTGATGCCTCCGTGCTGCTTTACCTGCATCTCCAGCTCAGCTGCTGCCTCTGTCTCAGCTCTATTAAACACAACCACAGCTTCATGGCCTTCACCCCTACACTCCTAGAGTCCAGCATCCTCCCTCTGCCCCTCAAGAACCACTGCACCACAGCCCAAACCCCTCTGCCCTCATCCCATCCCCTATATACCCACCAAGGCAGGGGCAGCTGAGCAGCATTAGCTCCAGCCCCTTTGCTCATGGAGAGCACCTGGAGCCCCAGATGGAAGCAGTGCTGTTTCCTAACTGGGTGCTCCCAGCCCCACCACTGGTGAGCATCAGAGGGGAGCCAGCACCAGTGATGAACCCCGAAATGCATAGAGCTGCAGACCCTTCCACTGCTTTCTCCTATTAGGACGAGAGATGGGCAATCTGCTGACTGGGTTCTTTTTATTTATTTTATTGATTTCTA
Organism: Coracopsis vasa; assembly: GCA_026283785.1. Taxonomy (NCBI): domain Eukaryota; kingdom Metazoa; phylum Chordata; class Aves; order Psittaciformes; family Psittacidae; genus Coracopsis; species Coracopsis vasa. The sequence continues at coordinate 10,187 of JANHGB010016620.1, forward strand.
AAATAGCTGCTTTTTTCCCCAAAAGGACCCCGGAGCAGTGAACAGCTTTGCTCTGTGTGTTAGAGCTGGGAAAGAGGCAGGAGCAGAGCTTGAGGCGCAGGGAAAGCAGCATAAAGACATCACTGAGGAAAGAACAGGCAAATCCCCATCTCCTGAGCCTTGGGATCTCCCCCAGAGCCTCAGCACTCCCAGGAGACCAGGGTATTCCTCCTGCCACCACTGGGACACTGTAGATGCATGTGGTCTCAGAGGGAAAATGATGCTTGTGGAATCACAGCACAATTAATAGCGAAGGCCGTCAACGGGAGAGTCAATGACAGTCAAAGACAAACGAACTGTGTTCAAATTCCTCGCTTTAATGGGTTCCTTCTTGATTGGAGTCATCTCAACTCTGTCTTTAGTAAATAAACAGCATTAATATGTGTATCAGCTGACAGGAGGATAACTGGAGCTTACGTGCTCAGTTCAGCAGGAGCTCGTGTGACGCTGAACTGATTCAGTGGGAAATGCTCAGTGTGTCAATGCTAAATGGTTTAGGGTCACTAAGCAGTGACAACACCGGTTACGCTCTTCACACAATCCCAGCACCGTGCAGCCAAAAGTGGTCTTTTCCCTGTGGGCTTCCCACTGTTGAGTTCATGACCAAGGTGAGAATCGTACAATCCCAGATTGGTTTGGGTTGGAAGGTACCTTAAAGCTCATCCAGTTCCAACCCCAACAACTTCCACTGGAGCAGGTGGCTCCAAGCCCCTGTGTCCAACCTGGCCTTGAGCACTGCCAGGGATGGGGCAGCCACAGCTTCTCTGGGCACCCTGTGCCAGCTCCTGGAGCATTTGTTCCCAGTGGCTTTTGCTTTGCAGCAAATTCCCTCATCTGTTCCAGCATCTCAGTGTCATGGGAAGCAAGAGCGAATCGCTCAAATGATGCAGAGCACCCTTGGGGGCACGTGGGTCCAGAGAGAAGAGCACAAGTGGCCAAGGAGGAGGATCTCTCTGCCCATCCCTCAGCACAATGTCTCCTGCCTTTCCACGGTCCCAGCACCAGTTGGTTGGCTCCAGTTCTGGCTCCCTTCTCCCAGCGCTGGGTGCTTGGCACAGCCTTCCCATGATCTGGGCAGCCTCCCCCTGTGGAGTTGGGTGCTGGAGGGGTGCTTGGGCTGTCCCCAGGCTCTGCTTGATGCCAGGTCCCTCCCAGCACCCTGCATGCAGCAGCCCAATGCTTCCAATATTGAGGCTGAATCATCGCCCTCCCTCCAGTCTGCTCAGTGATGCCACCCCATGGACATGCTTTGGATCATGGTCTTAGATCACCTCCTCCTGTGGCCATTCCTGGGGGGTCTTCCAGATGTCCCACAGCATGGGAGCAGAAAGGATCCTTCCCAATTCACTGCAGACGAAGGTTAAGCCATTGCACTGATCAGAAGTGGTAAACTGAATCAGGAACTGTGAGCTGGTGTCCGTGACTGTGTGCTTGGGGATGTCCTCCAAGAAGGGAGGACGTGGCCAGTGTGGGCAAGACAAGCCCTTCCTTTGGCTTCTCCATTTGCTGTAGGGCAGCGGGGGCTGTCCTAGCCTGCTCTCCCACCCTCCACTCCTGGGAATGGTAAAATCTCCAGCTTCATATCGCCCCCCCACCCTGGGAAAATGAGAATGGGGTGTCCCTGGAGGGACAGACACCCTGTGCTGGGGCAGGGATGGGGCAGCATCTGCACCTTCTCCTGCCCTCCACTGGGACAGGGGCAGGCGAGCCTGGACACAACCAATGCTTCCCCCCTGTGCTGGGTGAATGCTCCTCCTGCCCAGGGCAGGAATCTGGGAAGGGGGAGAGTAGCTCCCTGGGATGAGTGGGAGGAGGTGGGTGATTCAGGAGGGAGCCGCACAGAGAGTGGCCCATTCAACCCAGGATCTGAGTGGCTCCATGAGTCTGAGCTGAGGGTTGGAGCCTCACTGCGACCCATGTTTCATGTCCCCAGCTCTGCCCCATGGCTCCGTCATGGAGCAGGAATTCTGGAGCTCTGCCTGCCCCGGGTTCCATCCCCCTTGGGCATCCCTGGGGTCTCCCCTCTGCTCCCCCTGCCCCAGGAATACCCTTCACCCCAGGGTCACTGCTTTGGCTGCTACACAGCCCCTTTCCACTTCCAACCCGATTTTCCCACTGCCTGCAGCACAGCCTGGGCCTGCCTGAGCCTTTCTGTGGCCCCTTGGGTCCTGCTTGCAGCAGAGGAATGTGGCTCAGCAGCCTGGGGACTCTTCGTCCCAGTGAGGGACCGTGGAGGGCTATTGTTGTCAGGATGCTTGGCACAAAGGCAGACACTGCGGTTGTCCCCATCCAGGCAAGCCCCTCAGCTCAGCCCACCCTGGCAGGGCAGCATGGACCAGCAGCATCCGTGGGGAGCATCTCTGGACTGCCAGGACATACCTGGCCACTCTGGGAATCACAGAAACCCAGCCTAGTTTGGTTGAAGGGAGCTTAAAGCACATCCAGCTTCAACCCCTGCCATGGGCAGGGACACCTCCCACTAGAGCAGGTTGCTCCAAGCCCCTGTGTCCAACCTGGCCTTGAGCACTGCCAGGGATG
>JANHGB010016621.1:0-15265 GCA_026283785.1 Coracopsis vasa
AGGCAGCCATAGCTTCTCTGGGCACCCTGTGCCAGCGCCTCAGCACCCTCATAGGGAAGAACTTCTGCCTAAGAGCTCATCTCAACCTCCCCTCTTTCAGTTTAAAGACATTTCCCCTTGTCCTGTCATTACAGACCCTTGTCAAAAGCCGCCCTCTAGATTTCCTGCAGGTCCCTATAAATCCTACCAAGAGCCTTGGTATAAATCAACCAGAGAAATGTGTATTCCAAAACTTTGCTAACACAATGACATTGTCCTTAGGACACTGGTATGTGCCACGTTGACATTCAGTATTGCACCGGACCCTGTTTAGATGCTTCTATATTATACCCTTCAACATGGCACTGACAGTTCTAGAGACTCTAACAATCATTTTTCTTTCTATCTTTCATGATACCATTTATCTAGATTTTGCATTTTTATGTACAGATAATTAAACCAATCATATTTGCTGTTTATTAACTTCACTTTCAAATCAATTCCAGCACAATGATGTAATGCTCAGAATAAAAAGGTTGCAGCAGAGTTTATTGGTTCAAAACAGTTGTATTGCCATGTCTTAAAACAGAAATGCTTTCTCAAGGCTGCAGAATGCTCTCTGTGGTAATTCTCTATATAATGATAATCAAGCCTCACGATTTTTCACACTTCTCACCAGTGTATGACTGGAAGCTCAATTACCACAAAGGGCCAAATACTTCTTGTGACACAAACAGTGATTTAAGAACGTATGAGAGTAAACCTCTAATTTTTAGAGCCATATTACAACACTTTAACTTGACCCACACAACACTGCTGCTTAAAAGACACCACCGCACGCTTGGAAGCACACAGGCAGAGCCCAGCAATCACAGCATCTGCAGCAGGAAGCACTCAGCGGCACCAGTTAGCAGTGTTCCCCTTCAGTCATCACTCCACACTTCCACGGCCCGGCTCTCCCCGGGCCACTCACAAACCACCACTCCCCCATCGCGCTTTCGACTATAGCCGAGGAAAGGCAGATCGTTAGAGGGCTTTCATTCACCTGCAGCCCTGAGGCTTCCCCTCAGAGCGCTCCCACCCCACAGCGACAGATTGGGGTGGGGGACACCGGGCCATGCGGCCTGGTCAGGCTCCAGCCTCCTCCCACGCTGCGCTTCATAGTATCATAGAATCAACCGGGTTGGAAAAGACCTTTAAGATCATCAAGTTCATCCGTTAACCAGGCACTGCCAAAGACACCACTAACCCATGTCACTGAGGGCCTCGTCTACACGGCGTGTGAACACTTGCACTGCCGGTGACTCCAGCACTGCCCTGGGCAGCCTGTTCCAATGCCTGAGCACCCTTTGGGGAAGGAATTGTTCCTAATTTCCAGTCTAAACCTCCCCTGGTGCAGCTTGAGGCTGTTTCTTCTTGTTCTATCACTTGTTCCTTGGGAGAAGAGACCGACCCCACCTCACTCCATCTTCCTGGTGGGTAACTGTAGGGAGCAATAGGGTCCCCCTGAGCCTTCTCTTCTCCAAACTAAACCCCTCAGGTCCCTCAGCCATTCCCTATCACACTTGTGCTCCAGGCCCTGCACCAGCTCCATTGCCCTTCTCTGGCCCCACTCCAGCACCTCAATGCCTCTCTTGTAGTGAGGGGCCCAGAACTGAACACAGGATTCGAGCTGCGGCCTCACCAGTGCTTTATATACCCGTAATTGGCATGCTTGACTTCTCTGCATCTAAACTGCATGCATGTAACGGTTACTTCAGTTTAAAACCATGTGGGGAACTTTGTTGTTCTGTATTAGTGATACTTGAGGTGCACATCAGGCCTCAGTGGATGGTATTAGCCCTATCCACTTCTTTCTTTGCAAGATTCCTGCTCATGTGTATCTTTGACTTTTGATCAACTTGTTACCTGTTACTAAAAGCAGTGTTGCTTCTAACGTAGAATCGGGGGGTTTTCTATAGGTACAGCAATGCCTTGACTTTAGAAAGTCTGTCTTTTAACTTGTAAATCAGAATATTTTATTCTCTGCTGAGTTGTTGTGACTTTCTTTCTCTCCCCACTTAGTTGATGGATGCTCATACCAGCAGGGAGAGAATCATCAAAAACTGCATTGCTCAGACTTCCAGTGTAGTGAAGACTCTCAGAGAAGAGAGGGAAAAGGCCCAGGATGATGCAGCATTATTAAAGCAACTCAGGAAAGAGCAAACAAAGGTGAGTGGTGGAGCTTTGTAGAGATTACTTAGAGAGGAAAAAGAGTTGATCTTTCCCAAACAGGAAGACCAGTGTGATGGAGAGAACCTGAAGTGGATTCTGGCTTGGGCAGTCTTTTCCAAGGTTCCTGCTGGCTGGGTATATGAGAACTGTTTCCCCTAGCCCTCAAGACAGAGCTGCTTTTATCCTGCAAGTGGAGCATTTTCTGAGATCCTGTTACACAAATGCCGTAGAAAAAACTTATGTACTTCCCCATGGTGGTCTCTAACCTTCACTGGCTAACACCACTTGGCATATAACTTACCTGTGGCTTGCTTAGTCCTTTCAAAATGCCTGAAGGCTCATTTTGACTTTTGAGATCTTGTAAAACTAGTATATCTGCAAACAGTAAGTATGGGTGCTAAGATGCAAACACCAGAAGATAATGAAATATGGCTTTTATGTATGACTCTTGCACCACACAGTTATGCAGCCTTGAAGCTGTCCCTTTTCATTGTCACCCTAAGAAGCATCATTCTTACTTGGTGTATTAAGTGGAATTCCTGTCCTCTAAGAGGAGCTTTCAGGCAACTTTAAATTCCACTTAACTGACTTTGTTGTTCTTTAGTATTTCTTGGATTAATTTTATGAGTATCTTGTGATGGTGTGAGAGAGATTTCTGGGTTTGCATAGGGAATTTTAATGTGCAAACACCTTCTCAACCTTCTGGCCTCTGGATGGAAAGTGTACTTCACCAGAGGTGATCTAGATGGAGCATCAGAAGTGGAGAAGGGAAGCCCACTCTCTTGCCCCTGTTCCAGGCTCCCCTTTGTAGGGAAAAAGGTACTGCATGTGTTCTAGGAGTGGAGATTAGCTGGGATATGAACTGTTCCGTTGATTTCTCTTCCAGACCTGCTCTATATGGCTCATATGCACTTTTCCACACCATATGCTTGCATCACATAACAAGACTGCTTGCTTATTGCATTTTTATTTTTTGCTTACACTGGCTAGGTGTGTGTTATGTTCAGCAGTTTAATGAGCCTTGCTCTGCTGAGGACTGTCATAACCAGGGTTTCCAATACAAGGGTGAGTTCTTCTCATAACAGCCAGATATCCCACCATCACATATACATATATATGGTCCTATATGCTGGGTGTGGCTTTCCCTGCTGCAATAATAAAAGAATTGAAGAGACCAGTCCTAAAATTTTGCTATTATGGTGCTGAACTACCTCATAGAATCACAGAATGGTTTGGGTTGAAAAGGACCTTAAGCTCATCCAGTTCCAATCCCCTGCCATGGACAGGGACACCTCACACTAGACCGTATTACCCAAGGATCTGTCCAGCATGGCCTTGAATACTGCCAGGGATGGAGCATTTACCACTTCTCTGGGCAACCCGTTCCAGTGCCTCACCACCCTCACAGTAAAAAACTTCTTCCTTATATCTAACCTGAACCTCCCCTGTTATCCCTCTGCTTCCAAGAGGAGCCACTTGTAGCCCCTGCTTTCAAAGAGCAGTTGGATGCTGATGTAGCTGTAGTAAATGAACTTCCTGAGGGGATGATTTGAACTCAAGGATCTGATTTTTCCCAGGCACTGAGCGAACGAAATGTTTGTTGTTGTGCTCTTTAGAGAATTGCTCTGTCATGAGCTCAGATTTAAGAACGAGGTGGCAGGTGAGTGCTTTTATTCTTAAAGCCTCACTTAGGGAGCTGCTAACAAGAATCCATACTAGTTTGGAAAACTAGAATGGTAGCTTAGTATTTTCTTCAAATGTTGTTTGCAGAGCCAATTTCTCAAATCATTTAGTTACTGAGCCCAGAACCTATCACTGAAACCACTGGGAGGATTGCAATGATAATGTTGAATAGTTGGAAGTGATTTCAAATATTAAAAGCAATCCATGATTTGGAAACATCTCAGAAAGCTTTTGATGAGATGACCTCAAATTTTCACTTTATGAGGTGCATCTCCCCCACCCCCTTTTTGGATTTTTTTAGTTCTCTGAGAGTGGTGTTTTCTCTACAACTCCAGTAAGCTGTCTTGACAGAACAAATCCTACATTTAAGATTATGCATTTCAAATATATATTCACTTGGTTGCAATACAGCTCTACTTTCTCATTTATATTTCTCTCATCCTGCTAATGGTACAAATTGGAGGACTTTATCCAAAATTTTTACTTCTGCGTCACTGAATAAGAAAACTTGGAGCAGTGTCAGTCTAGCAGCTAAGTCTTTTAATCTACTTACATTGAAACGTCATTTGATTATTGTATTAATTTGTTATTGTCTTAGTTTACTTAAATGAATTATCAGAAAATAGCCAACCAAATAAATCCTGGAAATCCAAACCATACAGCATAATGATTAGCAGCTTTAGCAAGTGAATTAGTAAATCTTGTTAAAACATGTCATGGTTTAAGCCCAGCCGGTAACTTCGAACCACGCAGCTGCTCTTTCACTCCCATCCTTCTTATACCCTGCTCCCTTGGGGATGGGGAGGAGATCAAAAGAATGTAAATCCCACTGGTTGAGATAAGAACAGTCCAGTAACTAAGGTATAACACAAAGCCACTACTGCTACCACCAATAATAATGATAAGGGAAATAACAAGGGGAGAGAATATAAAACTAAAAGGGGAATTAAGGAAAAGAAAACGATAAACACAAGTGATGCACAACACAATTGCTCAGCATCTGCCGACCGATACCCAGCTGACCTGAGCAGCGATCTGGGCCTTCCGGGTGACTCCCCCCAGTTTCTATACTAGGCATGACATGCTGTGGTATGGAATACCTCTTTGGCTAGTTTGGGTCAGGTGTCCTTCCTCTGCTTCTCCCTGGCTTCTTGTGCCCTTCTTCACTGGCAGAGCATGAGGGACTGAGAAGTCCTTGGTAGGGGTAAGTGCTACTGAGCAACAGATAAAACATTGGTGTATTATCAGGTGTATCTCAGGCTAAAGTTGAAAACACAGCACTGCACCAGCTACTAGGAAGGAGAAAAATAACTGCTACAGCTGAACCCAGGACAGAATGTCAGATTATGTTTTAAAAACAACAACAAATTCCACTGTATAGCCATGTTGATTGGCACTATATTGCTGTTCAGTTCTGCAACTCTAAGGAAAAGGCTAAAATATTTTTGCTTAAGCTTGGTGTCAAAGGCAGTTAATGTTACAGTCAAGATGACTGTAAACCTACTGACATGCGCCAGCAGGAAAAACCTTTCTTTGAACTGCTAAGGATCTTCTGAGTGTTTCTTTTACAAAGACTAATCTGGGTCATCTGTTCACTCTGTAGATTCTGGATTGTTATTTCAAACAGTTTGAAGTCCTGTTGAGTAGGTAAAGGTGCATCCAGCAACTCTAGTAGTTGTGTGTGATTGGACATCTTACTTGGAATGTTTTTGATGGGATTTCTGTCTTGGCTTGCATCTGTTCACGAGCTCTAACTGGAGCCATGTGTTTAAAATGGATAAACACTGATCCTTAATTTGTTGTGACTCCAACAAAAATACATCCGAACTATAGGCAAAAAAAGGCAGACGGTTCTTAAATCTCTTGCGTCAGAGCCTCATGGCAGGGTAAAATTACTGCAGGTCACCTGAACACAACTGTCACACCTGCCCCTTGGGCTTTCTGATGGGTGAAAATCAAAAGAGAGTCTTACATTTCTTATGGTAAGTGCTTGTTCAAGAACCGTATATTGTGGTAGTTCTTGCTGGAGCTTTTGCACCTGTGTAAACCTGATTTGTCCTACTGTGATCACATAACTTATTAACTGGTTCATATATCATGAACATACATGATCTGTTCTTGTAGACCCTTTTTTGGTCAGTACACAGAGGAGACAGCAAAGGAAATGGAGAGGATCTTTTTATGATCTTAATTCTAAATCTGATTCTGAGACCTATGCTCAGTCCTAGCTTTGCTGCCAGCTTCCTCTAATAATGCATGTGTGGAAGAATGACAGCTCAAAGCTGCAGATCTAGAAAGTTGCAATGGTGGTAAATATTGAAGACTGCAGTCTACTGTTTGACAATAACTTCTTTATCTGTTTCTGCAGTTGAAATTGATGCAGTCGGAACTGAATGTTGAAGAAGTGGTAAACGACAGAAGCTGGAAGGTACTCAGTCATTTAAAATAGTGATGATGTTCTGCACTGCAAAGGAAAGAAAAGCATCTGATTTAGGGGGGAGGAAGGGCTGTGGAGTACTCCCTGTGCAGCTCCCTTTCTCCTCCTTGCCCAGTGGCTAAGTACTTTGTAGACTTTTCCATGGTGGCCTATCTGAAAAGCTTTGCTGGGCCTCCAACAGTGTCAAAGAGATGAGTCTTTTAGATTTGGCTATGTGGTATTGATAGTGCTTCTGAGCAGAGGCCAGAGGAAGGGGGGGCGGTGGAAGTTGAACCTTTTCCTGATGCAGCTCCCTGGTGCAAAGGGCAGGCTTGCTGTTGCTCTCATGTGTCAACAGAGGGGGCACATCACCCTCTGGATTGATAGCCCTAGATGCTGTCGTGTTATAAAGTGATCTTGACACTGAGCTTAAATTCTGAGGTGGCTCTATTCTGTCACTGCAGCATTTCACATCTAGCATCCTCTTCTGGTTTGTTGTAGTTTTTCAGAGCTTTCAGTACTGTATAGAAAAACTCTTTCCCTCTCCAAATGCAAAAAGGATTTATGTCTCCCTTTGAATACAGGCAGAAATGTCTCATTTAGCTGCCTGTAAAAACATGTCACCGAAGGAATTAGAATCAGTCATAGTTGCGGACCAAATGCAATTTGTGACATGGAAGTGCCTACTGGTCTACAGGTGAAGACCTCCACTCTTTTTTACTGTTGCAGACTTCTAGTTGGAAAGTACGCTTATGTATTTACATTAACCCTAACCAACTGAAAAGTGACTGGAAAAATCTGACTAGGAAAGAGGTATTTGCCAACATTGCTCTGGGTAGCTATAGCGAAAGTGGCATACAGAAATATACTGCTGGATAGAAATGCATGCAGTGGAATTTTGTTTGGCTAATATCAAACAAGGAATTGGCTTCCAAAACAAGATAATTCCATCAGCCTCTGGGAGGTATAACCTCCCCACTGGAGTTTATCCTTGAAGTGTATTATATTATTATGTAAAACACATCAAAATCAAGTTTCTGGATAGTAACATGAATGCTAAGGTTTCTCAGGCACTGTCTTTCCTGTCTGAAAAATGAGAATATGTCTTCATAGGTAGACCGATGGAGTTAAGTGATCTGAGTAACACACTGAGATCTGTGGGTCAATGATCCTAACAGTAGGAGGCAGTGTTAGTAAGATTGTAGCATCGATCTTCCTTCCATAGGCTGCGGAGTTACTGTTAAAAAAGCTTTCAAAGGCTGCATGAGAGCAAGCAAGCTGGTGTGCTATTTGATGCAAGAGATCCTTACAGTTTTTTAGAGTGTATTTCCAGTGACCCTTAAAATGCCTTTTGACAGACAATGGACAAAAATGGTGCAATTTGCTTATTTTAATAAGAATTTGAATGCTTCTGAATAAGAACCTTTATGGCTCTTAATTTCGACAGTTTCCTTCTATTGCTTAACTAGTCTTCGACCACTACATACTCTTCACTGTTCCAGAGGTGTCCACTGCATGTGGTAACATAATGTGACATGCTGTCTGTGTGTGTGAAAGAAACTGTATCACAGCTTTTGTTTTTGTGCAATATGAAGCCGTTTGTAATATGTGTCTGTTTCTTAACGTAAATTACATTTGAAAATAAGTTGAAAATAACTCAGAAGTTGTTAAGAATCAATTCTAAAGCTGATGCATGCTCCAGACTTCACTTCTGCTGAAGTTGCCAGAGGTTCTGAACTCTGAAGAGGGACATCAGCTGTAGGAGATGCTAGGAAGATACAGTTTAAAAGAATGTATTTATATGAAGTGATACATAACTTCCCCAAAATCACTGTCCCACTCTCTTTGCATGTGAAGCCAGTGGGAGAGTTCACGAAACTTGATCTCCTGACAATCATAGGCATTTGGATCTGAAAAGGCCTAGACACCTTGGAAAACAGGAGTGCTGGTGGGGGAGCTGGTAACTGCCTCAGCTTGGTGCTAGATGGTGCTCATGTTGCTTTTCAGGACATGTGCTGGACAAAGTTCTGAGCCAAAACAATAACTAAATTGCTTGTACAGAGCACCTTTAACTTTGGTGTGAGCCTGTATGTTGTACTTTATATTCAGACTGCCTGACTTTAAATAGTCACATTTGTTGGCCCTCCTTAGGGTAAGCAGTCTGCTTGACAAGGCCCAGAGTTCAAGCTAAATAAATGTGATCTTCAGTCTCTAGTTCTGTGTGCTAAATTTTACTCCAAGAAGGTGCCAGAGGTGAGTGAGGCAAGAGCAGTGTGCCCTTTGCATAGGCAGCATCAGGACCTGCGCTCAGATAACTAACAGTGTGAACGTGGCTTCCAAGAGCCCTTGCACCTCTTCTTAGCTGTCGTGGCAATGTAAAATGCTCAGGAAAGAGAAGAGTACAGGATACAGATTTGAATGCCAGAGTGAACTTAACAGAACACAGATGGTCAGTAGCCTTCCACTGGTGATTTCCCCTCCCTCTTTTAAAATAAAAGAAAAAAGGCATCAGCATCTTTGATGATAACAGACTACCAGGATTATGAGCCTGCCTTATCTGAGGGAGAACACCTTTAGTGCTGTGCAGTCCCCCAACATCAGGCTGCAAGCTTTGGATTCACCAAAGCCAGGAGAGAAGGTGAATGGAGACAGATGCTTTGGTAAGTACCATTTATTGGTACAGCAGGGCTGGGTAGCTTGAGATGGGTGCTAAGTGAAGAGGGAGTTGCCTGGAGTTTTTCTCATCTCCTGGAGGAGGGCTGATTTGCTTTTCCTTTTCTGTTTTGGTGTCTCAGGTATTTAATGAACGTTGCCGAATTCACTACAAGCCTCCGAAGAGTCAATGATGTGGGGTATTTTCCATCAAGTTGGTCCATAACCATGAGAGCCAAACTGGAAAGAGACCTTGGGTGAGCTGTGTTGCGACCCTCCAGAACCAGTAGAACCCAGTCTTGTTTTGTTTTGGACCTACTTAGCTGAAATTTCAAGATTGAAATGATTCTCCTGTAATTAAGAGAAAACAACTCATCTTTTGTACAAAATATGTGAACAAATGAATTTTATAGTATTAAAATAATTTTCAAATGGAATGCGAAACTGGCATCTTTCTTGCACTTCTACAGCTTCAACAGTCCTAGAGGGAAAGAAATAGTAAAAACCGGCTCTGAGCAGGGAGGACAGGGCTCTCCCTGAACTGGTGCCTGTTAAACTATCAGTGAACATGGTGTCTTTGTGCAAATGATACACTAAAATCTGAAAGGAAATGACACATTGCAGAATGATCAGCAAGCGTAGGTTCAGCAGCCCTGAAAGGAAGAAGCTGTCACCATTGTTCTGAACTGCTCAGCATTGACAGCATTGGTTCAGAGCTGCATGTGGATGCAGGTTTGCCAGTGCTCCCACAATGCTGACAAGGCAGCATGCGTCACGCACAGGCCTTTGGTCTGCATTCCCAAGTTTTGCAATTTTTCTTTTAATAGGGAACATGGTGTCAATTAAAACCACTTTGGAGTGGAGATGAAGATAAGTCTCATTCAGGAATGAGGCAGCTCACTATCGCTCCTTCTGAAATTTGAAAGTAATTCCATAGGTGAATTGCATTTGAACTGGGAAAATAGCTGCGCATACTTGATCCTGTTGCTTCTGGCCATAGTTGTATATTTAGAAAGCTTTAGTGCAACACCTCTGCAGTTAAAAGCGGATAAGTTTGAGGAAAGCAGAATTGTTGTAATTATACCTTTATGTTTTACTAACTAACTGGCTGACAATCAAATAACAAGGTTTACGTGATTGCCAGCTGGTTTTATAACTTAGCGCTAAGTCTTTAAGAACCCTTTAACTTGAAGAGAGTCTTAAAAATACAGTCCCCATCTTGCAAATGCTTTGGAATTCAGTAACAGTACCAAAATTACTGTATACTCCCACTTCCCTAAAAGCTGTGCATATATGGTGGTGGGAAGTAAATGTAGGAATGTACCTGTGTTACTGGAAAGCTGGCAAAAATCTGTGCAGCATCATCTGGTTTGTAGTTGTTTGTCCAGAAGAGACTTGGACTACTTGGTGGCATTTATTTTTAGGCAGCAGAGACATTAAGTCTCACTTTTCTTTGAGAATGGGGCAGAAATGTAATTTAGGTCTCTGAGGCTATAAATCCTAATTTTCAAACTTCATTATTTTTCCCTTTTTTCCCCAAGGTACTGCAACTGCTCTAAGCAGAACTTTACTCCATTTGAAGTGCTAGTCTCGCTCTCAAAGTATCCTCATTGTTTTTCTGCAACTCTGAAAAAAGAAAACATGTTTGTTCTTCAACTGATAAATTCTTACAATTGTTTATCCTCAAAGTGGAAATCAGATACTGCTCAGAACTGTGGGCTGAATTGCTACTAACCTAATTTGCACAGGAGATGGTCCAGTAATGAGGTGTTGAGAACAGTTAGTTTTGGTTGCAAAATCGGTACTCTAATAGTGACCTCTAATATAGGTGTCTAAAACATTTGTTCTATCCAAGGCTTGGATCTACAACTGCAGGATAAATGTTCCTTTTAAGTCAGTTGTATGATAGAAACTTCTGCCAGTGTGTATAGAGAGTTGGCATCAATACTCTTGAAATTCACACTTGTTTTTCTATAGAAACTAGAGATTGCAATGAGAATTAATCACTGTCCTCCTCTACCCATCCAGATGTTTGCTCAACTGTTGTGGAAAAAATTCTTCACTTAAGCAGACGCTGTGAAAAATGGCCTGTGAAATGAATGTGATACATACCCAGATTTGTTTCTCTCTTTTTTTCAGTAGCCCAATTTAGCAGTTGTTATGAGAAAACGATGAAAAAAACCACAACAACCAAAAAAACCCAACCCAAATGTAGCACTGTTTTTCATTTGAATATAAGGCCAAACAAGTAGACCTATACAAACCTATATAGGAAGAACTTCCGACACCATAAGTTCTAAGTCCCAAACCTCCCTTCTGCAGGTGTTTGCAGCATGTATACAGAGGGTTGCACTGAGAAGTTGAATTACTCTGTTTAGTTTGCTCTGAGCACAGAGGGATATCTCTTACAGTACATGGCAAATCGCGTGGATCAGAGGCTGTTTGAGTCTTGCTGTTGAACGTAGTGGAACATTAAGGTGAGTTGCTGGAATTGCATGCCATGCTTTGGAGCACAAGGAAGGAGAAAATGACTTTGCTATTTTTTTTGAGTACTTAAGATCTGCCTGTGAAGAGGGATGTTTTGTGATCGTGTGCTAATGGCACTGGTATGACCTGTGGGCCATACTAAACAAAGGCAGGTAAAATCTCTGTCTAGTGACCCCTTTCCATTCTAGGATCGTGCTTAATCTGCAATTGAATCCTGCTTCAACTGTACCATCAAGGTAGTCACAGAATTACTGGGCTGCTTGATGTCATAAGAGAATCAAATCCTGCAGCTCACAAATACCAGGATTTCATCTTTTTCTTGGTTCTGACTTTTATTTCTGCAAGTAAAGGCACAACTGATGCCCCTGCCCAAAGTCTAGATCTCCTGCAGGTGGCTTGCCCCACTGCTGGGGCTTCCCCATTGCTTGGACGTGGTAAATATAGGTGAGCAGATCCTGTTTGCTTGGGACGTCCTCTCAAGTGTGAGCTGCTTTTTTCCTTCTGTGAAATAGAAAGATGTGTTTTTTCTGGCACTCTGTGCTGTCGTCTTCTGCAGCCTGTAAGCATGGAAGACTGATGAAATAGGTAACCTCTTTACAGAAAATTTTTAAGGATAGTATTTGGTTGTCTTGAAGCAGACTGAGAGGAAGCGGCTCTTTACTGGTACAAGAGGCTCAGCACAGTCTTTGGGATATGATGATTTTGTGCTGCTGAAGTTCAGGTTTCTATTAATCCTCCCTGATGTACAGCATCAGAAATCTGAAATCAGTGTGAGTAGCAGGAGGGGAAACCTTTATTGCAGAGCAGCATATTGGAAGTCAAGGCTGTTGTTACTGTGATGATGGCAAACAGATCTTCAGTTGGTAGATGGGGGGCTACTTTCTTTTGGCAGCTCTTAAAATGGTGCAGACTGTGTGTCATTTCAGCCAGTCACAATTACATGCCTTATTGCTGTGAAACCAGAAGACTGACCTACTGACTTAGCTTTCACAATCATTCCTACAGAGCTGACTTAATTTATGGTTTAAAAATAACTCATAAATTCATAACCCTGGGGTTGGGGTTTTGTTTGCTTTGTGTTGTACTCGTGTTTTTATTGCCTGTAACTTCTGCTTCGTCAAATTGCTTATACAGGACCAGAGAATAGTGGCCTGCAAGCGACAGACATTTATTTCTTCATTACTGGGGTAGTGCAAGATGTTACTCAGCTTTAAACTATAAAGTGCTCTTCTCTCAGCACAGATTTTCCACCTTAAGAGCAGTACAGTTATGTGAAGAGAAGTTGCCATTGTGCCAGTGGTGAGCGTAGGCTGGAATGGTATGTAACATCAAACAGGTCTCCAATACTGAAGTGTAGACACTCAGTGGCTTGTTGATGTTGTTCAAGAGATGGAATGGGGATGGTTGTTCTTTTCAAAACAGCGTTCCAAATGCTGTTTTAGTACATCCAAGCTTAATAATTACAGAAAGGTGTAGAGATGAGATGAGCCTTGGATAGTCCATTGCCACTGATCATCAGCAGGTCTTTGAAACATTAGGATTTCAGAGTGACTTCATGAACTACATGCGCGGGATGAGTATTGCATCCAAATCTTAGAAATATCACTGGATTTTGGGGAATGTCTGTTAGCATTCCCATGGAAAGAAAACAGATTTGCCTGTGTAATCTTTAGCATCAGCTTGCTGACAATTAGTGTTGTTTTTCCTTCCCTTCTGCACAAATGTGTGCATTCAGGAGGAAAAAAAAAGAAGTTCTTACACTTGGAAGTCAAAAACCAGCAAACACAGAAATACAGAATCCAGTGAATAATTTCCAGACAGCATTAACTTCCTTAGTTTCACACCTAGAGGATTAAAATTTATTCCTCTTAGTCTTTGTGCTCATGTATATTTCCTACTAATCAGAATCAAGAGTTCTCCAGGAAAGTAGTGCTGCCATGGGGATCTTATCAACATCCCGTCCGAAGGGAATTAGATCTGCATCCTGGTGAGTGGAGAGGTTCATAAAATACCTTGGTGTAGCACTGGTGCCAGGTGGTTGTTGGACACATCCCATGGCTTCTGGCCTCAGTAAGGTGAACTGGCTCTTCCAGTTAGTTGGCTTATCTGTCCTGCTGTGTGAATAAGATGCATGGTAGGGACATGTTGGAAGATGATCAGCATTGAGTGAATCAGCAGGGTCTTGTGCAATGGAAGGCATTTGAGCGCATCAGCTTGAATTGTCGTTAACTCCCTGAACTGGGTGGTGAGGAACTCCTGATCTCAAGTGGTGAATTCGGAGAATGTGGCAGAATCCCAGTTTTAACACTTCCCTTCATTTGCAAGGAGTGGGAACACTTTTTGTTCAGAAGGATGTTGTCCCAGGACAACTGTTTTTTCTCAAATGCCTTTCATCCACTCTCCTGACACTAACACTGCTGTTCAAAGTTTGGGAAGTTCTGCACCATCTTTATCAGTAGCATGCTGTTACTTTGATCTATATACTGTTGAGTTTAGGTCCTCTGCGGCCCCAGTTTCTCAATCTCGGGTCCTTTCTACCGAGAACTGGCCTTGAAGTTAGATACAAAGTACTTGTTTACAGTCTGTTGCATTGCTTGTCATCTGAGGAGTGTTGGGAACCTGGTTAGGACACCGGTAAGTCTGTGCTACACAGCCGCCGTTGCTGTGGCCATGAACATGCTTGTTTCTAGGAAATTCCCTAATGCTGATTCCAGCAGAAATGCCCATTGCCTGTGTGCAGCACATGCTCCCATGTACCCACCCCTAGGGACTAAGATTGCCTGGTCTCTTGCTACTTCTCTGGTCCTAGCTCTGGAACAGCATTCCTCCCACTTGTTGGAGAGGGGGGTGGCAGGAATACCAAAGAGCAGTAGGTTTTTCCTGTGGTCTTGAGGTGTTGGTTCTTCCTTATCAGGTAGGGCTGCTAACAGTTGCCAGGAGTAGATTGAGTGTGTTTTGAGCTTTGTACATTCAGGTATGGTCACAAACGGGACTGTCATATGTTTGACTGTAACTGTATGTTACAAATTTCATCTCTGTGTGAAATATAAATACCTTGAGCAGCTATTGTGCACACACAGCTGCTGTAGTGAAAGGGATCATACTTTGTCTGCCAGGAAATTGGCACAAGAGTTTCATAAAAACCTTGAAATAGTACTGCATATTCAGTTGTTATTATGATTGCAGCTACAGGTTTGATGTGAAAGAAGCAGAAATAACTTATTTGCAGTACTTGAACCCAGGATTTAATTTTTTTCCCTTCTGTTTCTGGTGTTTACCTTGGCACCTTTCTGGTTAGGCAGAGGGTAGTATAGTCACTAAAACTAAAATGCTATCTGCTTCTGTTCCTCGCTTGCAAAGATATTGAGACAGTACAATTTCAATAAAGAAATTACCGCATGCTTTCTTCTGATCTTGAATGGTGTTGGGAAATACTGGGTGTGACTCTAATCCATTTCCTAAGCGCAGAGACTAGTCATCTGCACGTGGGTGGAGGGGCAAGAAGTTCTAGTTGTGGCCCAAACCAACTGTCTTGAGATGCGGGTACCTGGGGCCTGTTGTTTGCTTTTCTTATTGACGTGGAGCCTATACACACTTAAGATTTTAAAGTGGTTCTTACATTTAGTATTATCTGTGTTTTGCATTGCTTTTTTATCCCCTTTTCCCCATTTGTCTCCTTCTGCAGTTCAGTAATGGTAGGCTCCGTGTGTTACAGGTCATATGATTCCATGACACATGTGTATGTATATATACGAGATGCCTGCTGACTCTGCTCAGACTGCACTAAACTTCCCTCTTCAGAACCACCCAGCAGTTCAGAGAACTTACCTGCCA